>JADRCO010001906.1:0-16295 GCA_021464525.1 Rhizophagus sp. LPA8_4_AMF | reverse complement strand
GAATTCAAGCTTACCGGAATTTGGATTGTATCTCACATCCTTTTTCATACTCCTTCCCATACTAGTTGCATTCGCTATTAGATAAATTAAAAAAAAATTATTTAAAATTTAAAATTAAAACGGTTTAAACATTATAAAAAAGTTCATTACCTGTATATTTCGTTGCAATTACAACATCGGACCGTTTACCGGCAACGTATTCCCCAAGAAAATGTTCGCTCTAATTCAATTAAAAGAATTCATTAATTGATTATTTAATAGTTTAATACTCTTTAAATACTTACTTCACCAAAGTTGTAAGTGCAGGCGGTATCTAAAAGAAACATAATCATGTCGTTAAAGTATCCTCTTGGTATGACTACAGCTAAAATAAAAAATAAAAACCTACCAATAAAATTCCCGCCTTTTTCAAAATAATGATCAAAAACTTTTTTTGATTCCTCAAAATTAGAACCTAATCCCTATTTATAAGTTATAATAATTTAAAGACCATTTTTTTTTTTTTTTATTTATTTTTTTTTTTTTAATACACCGCATAAACTTACCCATGATTCGCCAAAAGTCTAAGTGGACCATTCATCATATTAAATATAACGATTATAAAATTATAATTTATGTTATAATTTTGGCCAAATTTATGAAATAAATATTACCATAGCGCCAAGACATAACGGAGAAATTCTTAGTCCACTATTACCCAATAAAACATAATCATCGAGAGCACGACCGGTTTTGGTAGGGGAAGAAGTGTCTTTAGCCATTTTATCAAAAATAAAAAAATAAAAAAAAAATATATTTTTTTTTGATAAATTTCTTACAAACTTCTCGGTGTTTATTTATATCTCCTTTGTTGACTTTGTCATAAAAAATCATTAAAATGTATAACGAAATTAAAAATGATTCATATGATGTTCCCACGAAGAATGTGTTGTTATGTAATATTTATTATTTATTAATTGCTACGTACCGGTTCTACAGGAATAAAGAGGACCCGAAATATACATTAAAAGGTAAGGTGAAGAATAATGCCGATATTTCCTTTTTTGTTTACGTCAGCCAGAATTAATGATGTAATGCCGGCCCTAAGTGACCATCAGACATTCGGGTCCCTGGTAAATGTTGATCCGACTAGAACGAATTTTGCAGGCAATTTCCCAGAATACGATTTACAAAAACTTAAATTTGGTTGTTTATAAATTACGCCGACGATCTGATCGGTTTTTTTTTTTAGTTTTGACAATTAAACTATGTCACAAGAATTTGAGTATTTTAAGGTACGGTTAAAAAAAATGCCGAAAACAGTTAATTACCTATAGGGGAATATGTAATTAAAGTGAGTTTTTTTCGCAAACCTTTTTTTTTGAGACTTGTATAACAGATTAAGTTTTTTGTGAAAAAATTTACAATCATTTTCAATGAAAATCAGAAAAATTTGGAATTTTTAGTCATGCAAGAAAGTCTTGTATTTGTGCGATCTGAATGCCCTAATCTGGTTGGATTTGTTTTAGGGTTATTAGGATATTTGTTACAACAAGTCAATCTTATGTTAATTATGTGATTTAGGTAGAAGAATCATTATTTATGATTTAGAAACGCCAATTTCCCTTTTTCTTAGAAGTTTAATATTAAGATAAAAGTACCATTTAACGAAAACTTTTGTATGATTATGTAACCACTGCTGTAGATAATTCGAAATTTTATAATATTCTCTTCGATTGCATATTATAAATTCTAATAAAATGCTGTAATAAATTATTAATTTCGTAATGATTTAAAAAAATCGATCCTATTTAAAATAGTTATTTTTTATATATATAAGAACGAATTGAAACTATACTTTTATATAATGTTTTAAAAATCACACTAGTTGTATCCGATACAATAAGAATACACCTGGACGGTTTGACCAATATAAATTTAATAATTAAAAATTTATTTGTAAAATAAAAACACCGTTTATTATTTTATACGAATAATTTTATACGCGCGATTCACAAATTGAATACAATTAAATAATTATATTAAATTAATAAATAAAATTAGTTTTTAATGAAATTTTGTTCAATATTTAAGTAGATAAAATTACAAATAAATATCGTAATATTAACGTTTGCGCAAAATCAAAATTATTAAAAGGTGAATTTCGATTTAAATATCTGAAATTTTTTATCCCTAATGTTAACTCCATATTCGAATACTGCATCATTATGGTATGTCACTCAAGTATTGATAAAGGAATTATCAAAAAACTAATTCATCTAATGTTGGATCTTAATTAATATTAGAAATTATTAGTAAATTATAAATATTAAAAAATACAAATAAGTTAGAATAAAATTACAATTACCTCTATAATCAGCGTATTTGTCACTTTCCGAATCTAAATTAAAAAAACCATGAATTATTTTTTTTTTACGGTATTTATTTTTTAAATATACTGTCTGACTAACCTTGTGAAATTGACGTATTGTCAATATCATCATCATCATCAATATTATCATGTATATTTAATATTTCAACTAATTTATTAAAAACTTGCTCAATTGATGGTCTTTCATCTGGTTCACGATTCCAACACGATTGATATAATTTCATGTATTCATAAGGTGTAATAGGAACAGGATCTTCTCTCATACCCTTTATCAAACTATATGTTAATGTCTTTAAATCATTATTATTATAAAATGGAGGATGACCGCTAGATATTTCCCACATAAGAACTCCTAAACTATATATATCAGACTTTTTATCGTATTTATAAGAATCGCTTTCTAATAACTTGGGATCAACATACGGAATCATACCAAATAAACCTGAATGAAGGTGTGTTTCGGTTTCTGTACTTTTTGCAATACCAAGATCAATTATTTTAGCTTCCCCTTGATGTATTACTATATTTTTGGAATGTAAATCTCGATGAAGAATATTTTCTCCATGAAGATATTTAATCCCTTCGGTAATTTGATAAGCTAACTTGATCTTGTGATCTTTCCAATTTAATTCTGAAAAATGATTATTAAGGTAATTACGCAAATTTCCACCATCAGCATATTGCATTATAAATAAATACTCTCTTGTAATTTCATCTATAAACGAATAATAAACAAATATATAAGTAATATTAATAAAAAAAAAAATAATAATTTATATGATAGTATAAAACTTACCAAAACTTATTCCTAATATACGTATAATTCTTGGACAAAAATCAACTCTTTTATGCATATTTAATTCATGAAGAAAAGCTTCCATTAATTTATGATTAATTGATTCAATATTTTTTATTCTTTTACAAATAACCTTACTGTTTGTTTTTTTCCAAATTGTTTTTGAAATTGTTCCAAAATGACCGCTCTCAATATGTTCCACTGTTGAAGATAATTCATTTAAACTAATATATTTAACCAAATGATTTCTTACAATAAAATCGATAAATTCTGATGGTTCTAAATCCTTATTATCTGGAAGGATTATGTCTTTTGTTTCGTTTACATCTGGATTTTTAATTTGAATCTTGAATTTATAATTATTTCTATTATCCGCAGAGAGAAATTCTAAACAAGTTGGAGTTAAATATTTATGATAAACAGATGACCACCATTTCAATAAAGTATCACATATTTCAGAAATATCAGGACGCAAATCTGGATTAGCATCCCAACATCTTTCCACTAATTTTTTGAAACTTTCTGGTATATTAATTGAAATTTTTGGTCTTAATCCTGAACAAATATCAAGAGTTAGATGATAATCATCATCTAAATTATAATAAGGAATCATTCCAGTTCCTACGGTATACATTATCATTCCAAATGAATAAATATCACAGGCTTTTGTATAAGGTTTATAACGTAAAAATTCCGGTGCCATGTAACGTTGCCACCCAAATATTTCCTCTGATTTTGGTAAAGGTAAAATCTTATGACATTTTGAGAATGAACTTATTGCACATAGACTATTATCAAATACTAATATATGTAATGGATTAAAATTTCTATGAACATAATCAGCATCATGTAATACTTTCAAATCTTTAGCAAGATAAAAAAGCAAATGTAATCTTATTTCCCAGTCTATATTATTAAAATTCTCAGAAACATAATTGTTTAATGAACCATTTTGTGAATATTGCTTAATAATACAAAATTCGTTATTTTCAGGATTTTTAGATATTCCATAAAACTGTATTAATAAAGCGCTATCCTTTAAGTGACAATCTAGATATAATTTGAGCTGGAAATATTTATAAGATAAATTAATTAATTATACATACAAAATATAAATAAAAGATATATTTTAAAATTATAACGAATACCTCATTTAAAATTTCATTAATTTGTCTCTCTTCGATAAGAACTTGAACTTTAGATCTCCTATATTCTTGATTTTGTTGATCCCATAAAATTCTTGGTCCATCCATCCAAACAGCCGAATATAAAGTACTTTCTGATTGTTTAGATAATTTATCTAAATATTTTATATTATTAAGATTTTTAAAAGGGATCCATTCTAAAAAAGTTTGAGGTTTTGTAGAATTTAATTGTAAATTTTGAAGAAATTGGTCAATTTCCTCATTTTCGCTGGTCCATTTTGAAAAATTTTCTTGACATTGTTTACGTTCACATGGTTGGCACCATTGATAATGACTTCTTTCCTTTCCACATTTTATACAAATATAACATTTTTCACACTTTAAACAAATATATTTGCTTCTTTCCTCCCCACATTTTATACAAGTTCCATATTCAAATGTTGAAATGTTTTCTTCATTTAATTCATTTTTTCCTAAAATAGATATTTTATAAAATTTAAAAATTATTTTATAACTTGGACAAGTTTTAATTTTTTTTCTAAATACCTTCGATTGTTTCTAATACATCATCGTCCGGTTCAATATATTCAATAATTTGACTTGTGTCACTTAGGTATTTCATATTAACTTGTAATATTCTATACTACGGTATATACTAGTAATACTATACCATATATGCACTATACTATTACTATACTACACTTTACTATATTATACTATACAATATTGTACATATAAAAAAGTTTTTTTTAATGCATAAGCGGTAACGAATTATTTCGTAAAGAATTAACATAATCACTATTTATAGCCACAAGCAAAGCCTAAACTAGTTTCGGGTACATACATTTTAATTTAGTTGTACAACACCAATCGTAAATACCGTGCAATTTAAGGAAATATCCGAAAACCCGGATTTTAAGTCGATTGGCAAATCGGGACGTACTTTTTTAATTTAAATATTTTTTTTTATTAAAATTTATTATTTTATAAAATAATCTTAAAAATATTTTAAATAATTCTCTAGAAAAAAAAATTTTATTTTTCGTTAATTATATCATTGTGTTACCTATTGAATGTAAAATATGTAACTTTATTTAGAGTTAATTAAATTGGCGCATAACTAACTTTTATGCGAGTACCTAAATGTCGGATATTTTAACGCATAATGGAATTTCTTTATTAAGAATTATTCACAATTAAATTTACTTTTTATGTCTACGTTAAATGACTAATATGTGAAATGTATTATTTATTTTTAGAAAATAACATCATAAATTTTGTGTGCGAATTAAAATCCCAAATATTTATCAAATAAAAAATGAGCAACATCCCGCATAAATTAATTCCCGCCTTTTACTATAAAAAAAACATAGTAAATTTTTTTTTTTTTTTTCTCCTTTTTTTCCTAAAAAAAAAAAAAAAAAAAAAAAAAAAATTAAATTTTTTTTTTTTTTTTCTCCTTTTTTTCCAAAAAAAAAAAAAAAAATAAAAATAAAAATTATATATATTAAATAATAATAATAATAATAATATAAACATGAAAATTAATTATATAATATCTTTAATAAGCATATTTTTAATTTCATATATTTCAGCACAATGTTTTCATCATCCAAATAATATTTTAGCATCATTAGAAAATATAGAATGTACATGGGATTGGGATTCAAAAGTTGAAAATGAAAAAAATAATTCAATGTCGACTCGAGAATTATCAGAAGAAATGTTTAAAATTCAATTATCAAATTGCGATGCTGATAGTATAACATGTGATAATGTATTAAAAGAATTTAATAGAGCGGCAAATCTTATTGCATCAATATTCATATTTAATACACGAATTAATGTAAATGTTAGTTATTATGATTTATGTACTGTATATCCTGAAAATATATGTAGAATTTTAGGTGGAGCAGCGTATCCAACACAATTTTATTTATTACAAGATGATGATGGAATGAAGAGATTATATCCACAATCATTAGTGAAACAATTTCAATTTCCAAATACACCAAATTTTAATGAATTTGATATAAATGCTGAATTTAATTCAAAAGGAGGTTTTTGGTTTAAAGAAGATTTAAATAATATAAAACCAGAACAAGGAGATATTTTTTGGACAATATGTCATGAATTAATACATGGTTTAGGATTTTATAATGGATGGATGGGATATAAAAATAATCCAATAGCCGTTATACCATTACCGGTAGATGTAAATCCTGATGGAACCGTTCTTAAAAATAATTTATTTTCATTTGGATCTTCATTTGTTGAATTTATGATGGATAAATATACAATATTACTTTCAAATGGTACACAAATATCAAAATTTACTCAAAAATTAAATACTTTTTTCGATGAATTTAAAACAAATGCTTTTAGTGATGAATTCGTTAATTCTTCTCAATTTAAATTTGCTCAAGATTTATTGGTTCTTGCTACTACTCCAAAATCTCTTGGTTTATTACCAAGAAATTCAAAAAATTATTCCCTTGATTCTTTTATATTAGAAACTTCTATACCTTTTGAACAAGGTTCAAGTTTAATTCATCCTGATTATAAAACTTATATAAGTACGAGTGATTTTTTAATGACATATAACATTATTGATGGTATATCTACTGATAATATGATATTGGATAATGGAAATTATTCTGGTGGTCCAATAGGTCCTAAATTAAAACAAATAATGGAAACATTTGGGTAAATATTATTAAAAAAAAAATTTTTATTTTTTTTTATTTTATTTTTTATTAATTTTTTTTTAAAAAAAATTTATAGATATACTACAGTAGATAATCCAAATCCGTATAGACCGCAACCATTTAAACAACCACCTTCTAATGTAACATCGAAACCAAATATAAACTCAGGTTTTAAAACAGGAATGATAAGAAATTTAAATGTTATAATAATAATAGTATCCTTATATTTACAAATTCATCGACTTCTCTTTAATATTCGATTTACATAAAAAAATGGTTCCGTTTATATAATATATTTATAAATGAAAGCAAATCAAAATACTAAGTTTATTTTTAATAATTTATTAATTTTATTGCGCCAAAATGCAAAAGTATCATACTAATGCATCTTTGGTATGATAATTTTTATGGATACCTCATTTTCCGACAGGATTACGTCATTATGATGTAATGAATGACGGATATTATACGGATAAAAAAAAATTATGAATACAAAAAATTTGAAGAATGTTTAGGAAATTAACGATAAAATAGTTGAAATAATAGTCACATATTCTGGCGACTAAAAAAATTTATTCATATGATTTAATCATTACATATAACTATATATTGTACAAACCACTTTTTAAAAATTAATTTTATTTAAACGAATTTATTATAATCATGTCAATATTAAATGAATTTTTGAAAGACAAAAGAAAAAATAATGAATATTTAAATTTTAATTTAAAATTCTGCCTACATAATTAACAAGTACGGTATTTTATAATTGGTCGACAAATGAACTTGATTCGCTGGTGGTGATCATCTCCGGACGTCCGATGTCAAATCACGGATCATATACAGCTGTGATTTCACAAAAAGTTGTACTTGATACTGATGAAATTCATTATTAAAGTTTATAAAGTTTGAAATAAAATGAATATTTAAGCGCTAAAAAAGAACACTTAAAATTGGTATGCTTCTACTTTTTGGTTTTTGTTTCCATTATGCGTATACTATTTAGTCAATATACTCTTATTTTATCGATAACAAATAGATCATCTTTAAAACCCTAGTATACTAACAGATACCGGTCCAATTTACTAGGTGGAATTGCTTCATAAAATTGATACTATTTTTAAAGAACGTGACAATCGTGACATAAACATATGTCAGGTCTCGTGAGGTAGATCTCAGTAACGTGATGAAATGTGGCGTAGTCTTTCTATTTAAAATCGGATAAATAAATTGCAGTGCATGTCAAAATCAAATATTCGAGCAAGTCGGTATTTTTCAAAATTTGTAGGGCACAATTGTATGACATTAATATTTTTGTCTTCTGAGTGCTTTTACTTTCAACCCGCTGAAATTAAACACACTATTGTACATAGAATTTACACGCTTATAAGTAAATAAGAAAAATAATAAAATTTGAGGACAAATTTTGTTAGCGCCGTTTTATCCTATTATTAAGTATATCATTTTAAAAATTTTCCTCATGCTTGAATACCTTATAAACAATACAAAATTCACAGCATCGTTTATAAACAAGATATGCTATTTATTTAAATTTTATACATACGGTAAAAAGCAATAACCTTATCTATAATTCTTAAAATTTACAAGTAACAATCAACTAGGGGCATTATTGTACTATATAACAACCCTAGCATCGCCCGGAAAATAAATGGCTTTAGTAATCATAATTCTGGTTAAATTTATAATTCTGCCAGAGTTAAGTTCAAGGTTTTTTTTTCAAAATTTTTATAATAATGGCTTAATTAGACAATTAAAATGAAATAATTTTTTTAAATATTATATAAAATTCACTTATTCTCAATATTTTCCCATTATAATAAAATTATCAATTTTTAAACTTATGTAACACTTGCAAAATTTAATATTTTTTGATCTAACCTGATAAATTTGAAAGCTTTATCAAAATTATTGGTTAGTTATTTTAAAATATTGATTTTTAATGATGTGACATTTTTTTGAAAACATCATATTATAGGCATAAAAAAGGACCTATTATATAAAGGTAATACTGTATTAAAAAAAATTTTATTAAAATATTTTCAAATTTACCTAGGGAACTGATAGAATTCCTATTAAAAATAAATTATTAACATTTTATAATAGTTTTCGAACAAAAACTTTCAAAAACGTACTGTAGGATTTCAAGTTTTGAGATCAGAACCAGATTCCTACAAAATAGGAAAAGTTGGCAAGTAATGGTAATTTTACTTTAAAGTTTTCAAAACTTACCAGGGCATCCAGTTTTATTAAAGTTTGAGCCTGATTTCTACAAAAAATTTTTTTTTTAAAAAGAAAAGAGAAGTAACCATTCCATTAAAAGAAATGACAAAGAAAAATCTACCCACTGGAATCCACAATCCACTAAAAAAGAGCCAACAATCAAACGTTAATGAACAAAAAAAACTCCTCAATCTGACCCCGAAAAATATATATAAAGGTCAAAGATCATTGGCAAAATTTGCCTAATGTTTTACTAAGGTCAATAGCTTATGACCTTATAACTTATATTAAAATAGGCAAATTTTTTTTTATGACATTTGTATATTAAAAAAATGAAATTACGACATTTTTTAACCTTTAGTCGTATCCAGAATTCCAAGTTATTATGCTATTATGGAAAAATGCCGGAATTCCAAGACGTCACGCTGCTGATTAGGCATTATGCTGCTAATTACGCCTTGACCAACTTGATTCTTTGTTTTACATAACCCCTCCCCCCTCTTTTTTGAATTTACAAAATATAAAATACATATAATTTAGGCCGGAATTAGAAAAAATCTCAATTTTGGCCAAAAATTTACAGATCACATGACTATCTAAATAAAATATTTACTACCAATATTCAATAAAATACAAAAAATGTGGTACAATCATTTTTTATAATTTCATATATTATGGTAATATTACTTAAGAATCAATAGGTTCATTTTTTTTTTTATAAAAACTTGTGTTTCATTGAAAATTATCAATAAAATGAATTCCTACACGTTGCTTTTATATTATTTGTAATTTATTTTTATATTTTTTTTTGGAAATATTATCTGAAATATGTCCAAGATTTTTCATGGAGATTGTCTGGGATTTTTATACTGAATAAATTCTGACATAAATATAATTTGGATATTCCATTTTTACGGGACTTCTGACATTTTTTATATGTAATTCCTTTTTTTATAATTTTTATTTGTAATTAATATACTTAATAAATCGCTACAGATGGTTAAAATACAAAATAAATGAATATTTACTAATATAACTAGATAATAAAACTAAATATACATACACATTACTAAATTTTTAATTTCTAAAATACACTCTTCTTCTATCAACACTTCTACCATTTCTCATTTCCCAATCAAACTTTTGTTTACTAAAATTATTACAACCCTTCAAATTAATATTCATTTCTTTAGCTTGTTCAATCATTTCTTTTTCTTCTTTAACAATACTATCCCATTTCTTAATTACAAATTTCCATAAACATTTCTCACATCTTACTTTACCCATATAAACTTCCAATTTAAACTTATACCCACAAAATTGACATTCATTATTATTCCTTCTAACTTTATCATTCAAATTCCCTTTCTTAGTATTACTTAATTCCAATGCTTTCTTCATTTTTTCACGATCCTCATTTAATATTTCACTCCCCAATTCTGGTGCACTCCTAAACCTTTTTATTCCTCGATTTTCATTATGAAATCTGGTATCGTTTTTCACAACTTCCGTCCATTTCTTTTCATTATCATTGTTATCTCCCCATTCATTACTTATGCTTGGCTCATTAACTTGTTCATCCAATAATTTACTTGTACTCGGTTCTCCCCATTCATTATTTATTCTTGGTTCATTAACTCGTCCATCCCATAATTTACTTGTACTCGGTTTTCTCCATTCATTACTTATGTTTGGCTCATTAACTTGCTCGCCCCATGACTGATTTGTACTCGGTTCTCCCCATTCATTACTTATGCTTGGTCCATTAACTCGTTCATCCCATAATTTACTTGTACTTGGTTTTCTCCATTCATTACTTATTCTTGGTTCATAAACTTGTTCATCCCATGACTGACTTGTACTCGGTTCTCTCCATTCATTACTTATGCTTGGTTCATTAACTTGTTCATCCCATGACTGATTTGTACTCGGTTCTCTCCATTCATTATTTATGCTTGGTTCATTAACTTGTTCATCCCTTAATTTACTTGTACTCGGTTCTCCCCATTCATTACTTATGTTTTGTTCGTTAACTTGTTCATCCCATGACTGATTTGTACTCGGTTCTTTCCATTCATTATTTATGCTTGGTTCATTAACTTGTTCATCCCATAATTTACTTGTACTCGGTTCTCCCCATTCATTACTTATGTTTTGTTCGTTAACTTGTTCATCCCATGACTGATTTGTACTCGGTTCTTTCCATTCATTATTTATGCTTGGTTCATTAACTTGTTCATCCCATAATTTACTTGTACTCGGTTCTCCCCATTCATTACTTATGTTTTGTTCGTTAACTTGTTCATCCCATGACTGATTTGTACTCGGTTCTCCCATTTCATTACTTATGTTTTGTTCATTAACTTGTTCATCCCATGACTGATTTGTACTGGGTTCTCCCCATTCATTATTTATGTTTGATCCCCATTCAGTATCATTATGTTTCTTCCACATCTTTTCTTCTTTCTCTTTCCAATTTGGATTACTTTCTTTTTGACAATTTAAACATATGTAATTTCGCAATTTTATTTCATGTTGATGTTTTCCACAAAACCTATTTCTTTCATCGTAACATTTACAACTAATTTTACCATTATTTGGTCTTCCTCCCCTATAAATATATCCTCCATTTGCATTCATATCAATAACCCCTTCTGGAAAACCTTTTTCTAAATACTCTTCATATTTCTTCCATAGCTGCACTGCTCGATTTGCTGATTCTCCATTAAACTTATTAATTGCCTTATTCAAAATTATTAATTCATCCTCTTTTACAGTAATTATTTCGCATTCTTCACGATTCTTTTCACACATAAATCCCTCATAATTACTACCATTACATCGATAATGCTTTTTCCAAAAATTTCCATTATATTTTTCACTATTCTTTGGAAATGCGTAATTATTGCAGCTTGTACACTTTTCAATACCCTTATCCTCTAAACATTTTTTACAAATTTTACCATAAATTTCCCCATGTGCAATACATTTATTTCGAATTATTTCTTCAATAACTTTTTCGACAAATACTAATTTCCCATCCTTAATTTCAGTTTTATGGCAATCCAAACACATACAATCCTTTTCAATAAATTCATCCCCTTTATCATATATCATCATACACCTTGAACATATTCTCATATTTCCACCTGTTCGTTGATAAAATTCCATCAAAAATTTTCCAATATCTCCTTCATTATTAACATATTTTTTAAATTCCTCACTTTTTGCATATTCTTCCATTTGTTCAAAAATCGTATATCCATATCTTTTAATAATATCCTTTTTCTTATTAATCTTTTGTTTCAAACTTTCCCATTCTTCTTTAAACGAAGTATTTTCCCCTAAATCAAGAATTTCAATTTCATTACTTTCATTTTTCATACATTGATTAATTTGTTGCTTAATATTTTCTTCCCGATTTTTAACTAAATCCCCAAATTTGCTCTTATAATAGAAAAAACTCATGCTTTGATATTCTTTAATTTCATCACACATTTTGCAATTTTTTTCATTCTCATACAAATTTTTACAATTTTTACAAAAAAATCTAATCCTAATTTGTTTCCCACATTTTTTACACGTACACCCATCATTTTTTTCTTCGTATTCAACTGACTTACATTCCTCATAATGGGTTTTAATATACTCATCACATTTTTCTAATCCCTTTTCCCATCCTGAACCTTCGACAATTTCTCCATAAGATCCCTTACAATTTTTAACTTTAATCCTAATTTCCATAATCTTATCTTTACCTTTATTACTTTTATTCCTTTCAAGCTTACATCCATTACATAATTCATGCTCATAATCTTTTAATTTCCCATAACATTTTTCACAATACTGGTCATTCTTATTAATATCTTCTTTATCATCCTTAATATCACTAAATTTTTCATTAAATAATTGTAATAGTTTTGCATCTCTTCCATTTGCTTCCTTAAGTTCTTGTAACAATTCTTTAATAACTATTCCGCATTTCCATTGGTCATTCTTATTAATAACTTCTTTATCATCATTAAATAATTGTAATAGTTTTGCATATCTTTCATTTGCTCCCTTAAGTTCTTGAAACAATACTTTAACTATTCCGGGATTACACATTTTTAAATATTTTCTTATAGTTGAAAAAGAAAAAAAATATTGGAAATGAAAAATATTGGAAGTTGAAAATGAAAAATTATTGAAAGTTGAAAATGAAAAAATATTGAAAATTGAAATTGAGGAAGAAAAAAATAGTTGAAGAAAAATATCAAAGAAAATTTCCAAATCTTAATTATCTTCAAAACAACTGTTTAAATTCATGCTATTTATACATTAAATTTTAAACTTTTGCATAACAATTTTCATGTTTCACAAATTATTCATGTTTCTGAATATTTAGAATCAAATTATTATAATTTTTATATTTGATATTTGTAAAACCAGAAATTGTTTCAAACCAAAAAATTTGTTTCTTTATTATATTTTACATATCAAAAAAATATATGGGGTTATTATGTTAATGATCTGTGACAATATTATAATTTAAATTTAAATATAAATAGTGCCAGATCAATTATTGTAATTTTATAATTGATACTTGTGTGAAAATGTTTAATTTCTTATTATGTTTTTTCATATCATTTTATATAACTTGGATAAAATATTAAACAAAAATTAATTTTAGTATAATAATTTTGTTAACTTAATATTAATAATCAATAACTAAAGTTGTAATAATACAATGTTTCATCTTTAAATAAAGGTATGAAACATAATTAGTAAATATATATTTTAAAGAAACCACAGTAATTGCATTATTACACATAAATTACTACTCAAAGAACTATTAAAAAAGGGAAGATTTTTTATTAAAAAAAAAAATATATGTATGTAAACACTATTTTCAATTGAAAAATTTTCTGATAAAAATATAAATCATATCAATAAGAGAAATGGGAAGAGGTAATTGAGATTGGGAGTTCAACAACTCCGGAAGAGATCAGGAACAGTGTGATTGAGGATTTTTAGGAATGCATAAGTCATCCCCACCCATCACTAGCGTGAATGAGGCCACCCGCTGTGAATTTATTTCCGCGATTATATATGGTGTGCGTCCATCTTTAATGGCACTGTAAAAGTTTACCTCAGTATGAAGTCTCCGGAAGTCATGGAAAGGGACACATTGATTGGGTGATCAAAATTGGAAACACAATTATTTCTGTAACTGAAGCAAAGCGAGAAGACATTAACCAAGGCGTTGCCTAGAGCACTGTCCAAGCACATGCATCTTTGCAATGTAATCGCAAAAAACGTACTTATGATGATGCTGATTTGTATGAAGGTGCAATGTACTGCATTGTCTCAACGGGTATGATTATAAAACAAATTTGAAAAAATATGACCTGGATTACTACTTGATCAAAATCAATGCGATTATTACTAATTCTTTTATTTGATATCCAATTTCAGGTGTCGACTGGGTAATAACAAAAGTTCAAAGTGGTATTGGAGATGGGAATGATAATGGTGATGGGAAGGTCGAAGTTTTTTGTGTTCGCCTACGCCTACACCTCTTCCTATCAACTACCAAATCAAATGGGTTTTGATCGGCAAAAATCATCATTGGTCGATGGGAAGCGGGTAAATATAGATAATTAGAATAGACATATGCCTTGAGTTAATTTTCAGAAATAGGGGCATTAGCATAGACGTCATGTATCACGGGCAATGTCCCAAACTATGTATTTATTTTCCACATGTATTAATAAATTTTTTTCTTGGCAAATTTTGGCGAACTCGGTTCGCCCAAAACCACGTATTTTATTTTATTTGAATGTTTGCATATAATGTGTGACAGGTCTTTTCGAAATGGAATCTGAGATTGACAGAAGAACGACAGGCTTATAGCCAAGATCACTGGGCTTGAGTCTGAGAAGGTTGAGCTTTTAAAACAGGTTGTAAATTATATAAGATGAGGCGTTAGTGAACTCGTGGAGTCTTGTGTAAGTAAAGTGGAAAAATTAATAAATCTGATCAAACTTACTATTATTTACATGTCTTTACCATTAATCAAACAGGTATATTCCCGGGGAATAAAAAAAAGATATGTCATAACACTTCAACTTGATTCTAAAAGAGCAACAACAACATGCTAATTATTTTTATAGATGTGTATCATAGGCGCAGTGAAATTAACACCTGATTCTCATCACATGTCTCGGCACAGTTAAAGTCTGGCGCAGTATATCGCATAAGAAACAAATACTTCTTTTTGAATCTAGTGAGAAAAAAAGCGCTAATCCCCCGAATTTATGCATTAAGATTACTTCATCTTGAAATAGGTTTGCGAAATATAATCCTTTATATGGGCGAATTACTTCAGAAATCTGATGTTTATTGAAGGGATCGTGAGAATCTCACAACGATGTCAAGCATCACTATCCCATTTAATAATCGTCATAGCAATGAATATAAAAAAAGAACTCTAAATAAAGATCATTATTCTAAGAGTTTAAATTTTATTTCACATTTAATAAGCAAAATACAGCGGGATTAAAACTCATAGCAGTAATATTTTGCCAAAGCATCAGTGATTAGATTTTTACTAGCTAAATGAATACATTACAAGAATTACAATTCATCAAATGCATTATTCTTGCTTTTGTTATTATATTAAATATTTCTATTTTAATCATCATCATTATAATATGAGTTGGTAAAAAAAATATTTAGAAAACGTACATAAGCATCATGGTTGTCGAAATATGCGATAGCTCAGAACCATCGGATCCGAAGATGCCATAATAATAACTGGCCCGTGACTAGCGCACACATAAATGAGCATTAATGAACTAAATCGCCAACTGTTGCTGGAGGGTCTAGTCTTTCATGACCTTTTTCATAATTTCTGATCCTCACTTCCACCGCAAGCCCGGTATATTTGTTCAGAAGGTTTAGTTGACTTAGTTGAATAAGCATGTTGTTTACGAGTTTTGACTGAGTTGGGAAAGTTTCTTCGTCCAGAACTTTTACCACTATATTCACAG
>JADRCO010001905.1:0-16295 GCA_021464525.1 Rhizophagus sp. LPA8_4_AMF | reverse complement strand
TGCGCAGCATTATTTAGAGGGATCGGCATTATAATTAAATTAGGTGTTTACTTTTAAAGTGTATTTTATCACATGCAAAACTCCGTAACGAGTATAAACTATTCTTTAGTGCGATTTATTTTATTTTTAGTAATCTATTTTTAGGAAACAAATGGTCCGTAATGACAAAACTATTCTTGCATAACTACTTCCCTCCGTAATGAGGCTAAACTATTCTTGAGAATATTGTGTTATTATTCTTATTATTACTAGAAAATCAAGAAAAGGAGAATTTCCGAATTCCGAGAAAAATTAGTATTATTATTTTTGGTTATTTCTTGAGGCTTAGCTTTTGTGAATTTGGAGAAATTTACTTTTGGGATTCTTGTGGGGGTTATTTTTTATTTATTACGAAGAATTTAATCTTTATTTTTCTTGTATTTGGGGCTTAGATGTTGATCTTGATATTTAAGGAACAGATTTTCGCCTTTGAGATTTTTTTAGATTTTGAGACTTAGGAAAATATTTTTGGGAAAATTGGTTATTAATTTGATTGGTTCGAACTCGTATTTTATTAATAAATTTGATTTGTTAGCAATTGTAATCGACCCTTGTGGCACAGTCTTTATGACTGACAGGTAACACTGTGGGGGTCCGATCCTACAATGGTGAATTTTTTGTTTTGTGGGTTGTGTTTTTTTTAATGGTTGTTATTCCAACATCAATTTCGTAAATTTTGAAACCCCCAATAAATTTTTTGGCAATCATCATGAAATGAAAAATTGGACGTATTATCAGTATGGATTTGATTTCACATTTTTAATTTAATTATAATTCACATTTGGTCGCTCTCAGATAATCTTATATATTATTACTATATAGATGAAACTAATCTTTAAATTATTTTTGTTAAAAATGGAAATCACTTACCATATTTAAATTATTCTTTTACTCCTTTTATAATAAAAAAAAGGAAAAAATTCAAAATAAAAATGGAAATCGTTTCCTATTTTTGGTTTATCATTTCCTCTTTGTAAGAATCCGTTTTTGATAAAAGGATTATTCTTGAAAAGAAAATTCTCAATATTTCACTATAATTAATTATAGTCCCATTAAATTTATAGTTATGATGTATAATTTTAATTTTGAAAAAAGATACGACCAGTTAATCATCAAAAATTTTAGTTAAAAAGAACTTAATGAAAAAGTAACCGAATAGTAAAATCATTATTTTTTGATTTTTCAGGATCCAATCAATATTAGTAATACTTAGATAAAGAAATTGCTTTTAATTATCTTCAGTTATTAAAAAAAACTATCAAATAGATCCTATTAAAAAAAAAATACACTATCAAAAAATACGAAACAGTTTCTATTAAAAAAAGAAAAAAATATCAAATGGATCCTATCAAAAAAAAAAACATTATTATCAAATTCATCTTATTCAAGAATGGTTTCTAATAAATAATTGTACATTTGTGAGCATTAGAATGTAGTATCTGAATTAAAATTGCGTAAAGTGAAGTGTAATTACAATAATCATTAAATATAAGAACGACTATATCAGGGATAAAAAAAATTTGATAATGTCTTATAGTAGATCAGTATTGTATAATGGAAAATCAGGGGAAGATACTGTAACAGTGTACATACAATTCATAATACAAGATTTTTGAATTTTTATAGATAATAATAAATAAAGTATTCCAAGTATTATACTATAATTAAAAAAAATTACATAAAAACAAAATCCATCGAAAAATTGAGTAATTAATAAAACACTTGCAATTTGTTGTGGAAGGTTCGCGGTAAGCCTTAATGTGTTTCCATTATTAATGACATGTTAAAATATCTTCTTATAATTCTTTGTCTTCTTAGTTGCTTCTGTATTTATTGAGAAGGCATTTCCGTTTGTATATCGTATATTAAAGCCTTATAAAAATTTATTCCTTGTTTTTTTATTCCATGTTGGTTCCGTAAATATATTATATTCATGGAATTTATAGCCTCAAAACATGGAAATTATCCAAGTTGCTTAGATGTTTAGTTATTATTCCGTAAATGTAACATATTCATGGAGCTGTTACAGAAATTACGGGTAAAATTTTTTACAGGGAAGAGGAGATAAAAAAGGAAAATAAGAAGGAAGAAAAAGAAAAAAAAGCAAGAAGGAAAGCAAAAGAGAAAAAAGCAAAAAGGAAAGTAAAAGAGAAAAAAAAGTAAAAAAAAAGGTTATTTACAAGAAAAACTAGAACGATAAAAATGAAAGAAGATAACTTTAACTGTTGTACCAATAGGGCATATAAAATTTAGCTTCGTTACAGTACAAGTTACAGACAGCCATTTCACCGACATGAAATTAACTGACGCCATTTGCTGACTTTCATTTTGCCGAATGAAAATTTACCTATTCCATTTCACCATTACCGACATGTAAAATTACCGTCATCGAAAATTTATTAGTCGCGCCTCACTCCTTCTTACGCCTCATTTCAAATTATTTCAAGTGCCGAATGTAAAGAACTGATTAAATAGTATGCATTAATAATGCAAGATTATATAGCACCAATCTCCAATTTTATTAAATAGAACGGCCAGAATTAGAAACAAAAAAATTTGCATGATTAAAAATATTCCTTGCTTCTCATGATACTACTGTACTACATTATTGTGTCGCCATATTTACGGGGTTATGATTATCGATAAATAATTTAAACAAAAACGGTAACAAAATAATTAAATTTCTAGTTCATGATCATATGTAATCGCATGATGACTATTGTTACAAACTATCAAACCAAAAAAAAGACATAAAGCCTGTTATGTTTGAGTTATTATAAAACAATAATAATGAGTGAGAGGAATTTGTCTAATGACTTGTTGGGATGACGATCGCTAGATATCGGGATAATGAATTGTCAGGAATTTGATAATGAACTTTCTGGATTTATGTTTGCCAGAATTGTGTTAGTAGTGAAATTCGGGATTTTGGTTAGGTACTAAAACCACATTCTCACGGCAGTACATTCGATTGCAAAATGCATAATTGATAAATCTCATAAAAGTAGCAGGATATTAGCGGTCAGCTTACACATTGATATAAGTATTACTTATCCCTTGCCATTTACACAATAGTAAGTGTTTTATAATATATCACCTTTTCACCGGTGAGTGCAAATATAGTATACTTTATTGTTGAATTATAACTACATTTGCATAACCGTGTAAATGGGCCGATCAGGGGATAAATAATATTAAATGCTATACATAATGATGATATTTAAAAAATTTAACTGACAAGTGGATCCGATGTGTAGAGATAGGATACATTATTGTGTCGCCTCATATGGGTTATGATTATTTGATTTCTATTTTCTGACGATCCTAATAAGGCATCCCGTGTCGATACTCCGAAATTTTCAGCCGCAGAGGACTTCTTGGTAGTCTCCTGTTATTATATTGAAAAAAAGCATGAACATCTTTGCTGCTAAACTATATTTCCTTCAATATTTACTTAATGATTTACTTTACCGGTATTAAATAAAGTAATTATTTCGATTTTATTAATTTTTTTGAAATTTATACATTTATACTTAAAATAAACTAAAAAATATTGTTTACCAAGATATATATATCATACAGCTTCATAATTTTTTATTACTCAGGTACACCACGAAATTTAATGTAACTTATCTTTAAATCCTTTAATATACCTGAAAAAAAGAAGCTGAAATACCGTGGCGCAACAGCGTCTACAAAAAATCAATTAAGTTAAACATAAGCTAAACCTAAGTTAAATCTAATAAAAAAAAATTATAACTGGAAACAATAAAACATGATTTTTGGACTGTTTGAGAATTTTGGAATTTATGATTGTGTTTTATTCTTAAATGCAATGTTAACGATGTATATGGCATATTTCTATTACAAATATTTTACTCGTGTCAATCCTTTACTTGGTCCATTCCCATTCCCATTAGTTGGTAATTTTCCTCAAATTTCGTGGCTTGGTGGAAATATCCATATATTTTATATTTATTGTTGTGAGAAATATGGTGACATATATGAGATTTATACTGTAAATATACGAACTATAGTTTTATGTCGAAGAAAATACCTTGATAACATTTTATCAAAAAATACACATGGAATAAAATATCCCAAATGCAAAGGAACAGAAGAATTGGGAGTTTACGGAAAGGGATTAGCGTTCAATAATGGATGGTTAATTGTCATTTTTATAATCAAGCTATTTTGTCACCGAAATTTACTAATGAAGCTATTGATCAGACAAACAAACTTTTCAATGAATTAGAAAGTTATTGGAGTAAGTTATCTCTTAAAGAAGAAATTATTAGAGAATCGAATTTTTCTGAATAGGTTTATCATTACACAAATGATATTATTATTAAATTGTTAACTGGTGAATGATCTTTAGTTATTCAATGGCAGCTTATTTTAATACTCTTAGTGATGAAAAAACTGGTCCATCAGCAAGAGTTGAAGATTCTGTGAAATTGTTTCTAGCATTTCGTAAATTAATTACTTTGGGATATGCATTATTTGTTGTAGTTCCTTCTTTCATACGGCATTATGTTCCGTTAGTTAAAAAGAAAGCAGATGAAATAATATAAGACTTGGATTATATTAATCAAACACTGAATGCAATGATTAAGAATCGAAGACAAGAAATTGAACATACACTATTGAATGAACCTTTATCACATGATATGTTGACATCGATGATTATCAAAAATACGCATAATTATATCGAAATTGGTGAAGCTATGAGATCTTTGACTGATGCCGAAATTCGCGCTAATATACAAGAGGCGGTTGGTATTGGAACTTACAAAGTAAGTAAATTTTTTTAGGGAAATTTTATGTTTAGGTTTATAATATACTATTCTGATCATTGAAATTTAACATAAATGCAATGTGTTTTAACTTGAAATTAATTTAAACATTCCTTATTATTTATTTCAAATACAGACTGGAAATTTACTTTCATTCGTTGTCTATTATATTGCACATAATCCAAATGTGAAAAGGAAGTTTCTAGAAGAAATAGATAATATATTTCAAGGTGATAAATACGACCAATTACTAAAGATGATTTTTATAGTTTAAGTTATTGTGAAGCAATTGTAAAGGAAACAGCTCGCATTTTTCCGGTAGTACACTCGTTTACAAGATATATTGATAAACCTAATGAAATGGCGGAATATCATTGACCAGCTGACACATTGTTTGTAATTAATGTTAAAGCTATTCAAAATAATGATGATGATTGGGGAAGAACATAATAAATTTAACCCTGATAGATGGATGGTTAAAAATTTTGAGCCAAATAAGAATTCATTTCTTATGTTTGGTGGAGGATTAAGATTATGTCCTGGAAGAAAGTTATCAATGATTGTATTAGTTTGTTTGACGGCTTTAATGTATAAAAAATATGAAATTGATTTAGTAGTAGATAAGAATGCTCCTATTAAAATTACCAGTGACGGCTGTATCATTAGATGTCTCAATTTATTAGTTGAAATTAGACCAAGAAATTGATTTTCTTGAATCTTAGTTGCTGGTGACGTCCGTGACGAATTATTGTTTGAAATTAAACTAAGAAATTATTTAAGGAAGTACTGTATGTATTATATATAATTGATAAGGAATAGAAGTTATATCAGTTTAAGACCAACGGATATCCTTCATTTATAAACTTAAGCGATTTAAGATGTATATTCATAAGTCAGAAATTATAAACTTAATAAAAAAATTTAAGATTTATTAATAAGTTTGGTATTGTTAAAGATCACCCACCACTTAATTCTGGCCGAAAATTATAATTTTGGCCAGAGTTAAAAAACACGTCATAAATTTTTTTCAAAAATTCCAATTTAAATAATAAATGCGTAAAAGAAATTTATTTAGATACTAATCGCACTAAAATTTTGAAAATCTGACTAAAAAAAATTTTTTTTTAAAGCTAAAAATTGGATTATAGTACATATAAAATCAAATTTTCCCGTTTTTCTCTAAATCTATCTGAACAACAGTCTTTAAAACTTGTTCTACACATAAATTTACATATAATAATGTTATTTATATTATGATTATAATAATATCTCAGTCAAAAATTTTGAAAATTCAAAAAAAAAAATTTTTTGTGGTGACGATCACCACTGGTATATTTAGCAAAATCCTATTAAGTTTATCAAGATTTATCTGTTTTACAGAAATAAAATGGTATTTTAATATTTCTAAGTTATCTAGTAAATTTTTTTTTTTTTTAACAAGAGGATAAATTTGATAAAGTGATGAACGGGATAAATTACTTCTTGATGCAAATTGGATACTGGATGATGTAATCATCTTTATTATTTTTTAAAAAAAATTTAACTCAAATTCGCATTTTTTTTTTGTAAAAGTATTGGAAAAGAAAACTTTAATGATTCATAACGAACAGATCAACGATTATGGAGAGAATTTATTTCTTTGCAGTAACTTGTGATTTGTTACCATGCAGTTAAGATATCGCCACCAAATCACAACTGTTCAGTATCCTACACGTGACAATGTGGTGTCAGACGATCTCGTGAAATCATCGATGACACACTTTTTTGAAGTCGTAACTTAGTCTTAAATAGATAGTAAATAGGTGGTAAATAACATCGAGAATTAGCAGCGAAAATTAATCTAAGATGTTTCTTAGATGTATTAAATATTATTTATCGATGAATCTACCAATTTATTTTATTATAGAACTTTTCTATTTATAGAATTTATTTATTTATTATCATATATTTATATAAATTTTATTCTGATTATGATGATAAATTTTAACATCGGGGAAAAGCCTTATGTATCACATGATACACGTGATATTGATCTAAGCTATTTTTAGCAACTAGTTGTTCCTCGTTAATATTAAAAATAAACTATTTTTAACTTTTTTTAAACTTTGTCTCATCGATACTTATACATCTTTCCTTCATTTTTTCTTTGTTCTTTTCCTAACTTTTCCCTTTACCTTTCCATTTCTTTCATTTTTTTTCTTTCTCCTTTCTCACTTTTTCATACTTTCTGTTGAAAAAAATCCTTAATGAAACATATTTTTATTTTATTTAACAAACAGTTAACATTTCGTTCTCTTTCATTTTATTTAACGAACAGCTAACATTTCGTTCTCTTTCTTTTTTTAGGAGGATCTCTCTGACATGAAGTTTCGGTAAGGTAATTTTTGGGGTTTTCCTTTTTTTCTTTAATGATACATTTGAATTTTACTAACAATTTTTTTCTTTTAGATATTACCGATTCTCTTTGGAATAGAGGTGGGTGTCTTTTTTTGTTTCCTTTGTCTTGCATTATTAACTTTCATTTTTCTTTTATTGTAGATTTTGACTTCTCTTTTATTTAGATTTCAGTTACCGATTCTCTGGAAATGAAGTGGGTGTTCGATTTCAATTTATCATTTCATTGCTTTTCTTCTGTTCATTATTACTAACAATTGTTTTATTTATAAACTATAAAATTGAAAATTCTAAGCAGTTATAAACAATAGACAATAGTATACTTTGTTCTCAGACCAGCTTGTCGAGGAAGAATGACATAAGAATAGTGAAAAAAGGCAGAGTTCATATGAAGACGATGAGGATGATTAAAAATCTTCATAAATGAAGCAAAGAGGAGTTACCAATATGTCAAATAGAGTGGATTGTTGGGTAAAGAAAACATGACTTTAACTAAGGTGCAGTTGATATAAAATACAAAATTCTTTACAAAAAACAAATGAAAATCACTTAGGTAAACTAAGATTTTGATATTTTTTTTAAGGTCTTTGTGGGAATGTTGGTATTTGCCTTTCCTTTCTTTTTTTTTATTTTTGTCATTTTCTTTACTAGCTTTCATCTTTCATTTTTAGGACTTACGCTCTTCTTTTTTTGGTTCAGCTTTTTCTCTCTTTTTAGGATTTGACGGGTGGAAATGAAGGTTAGGGTCTTATCTTTTTTTTTTTGTTTCATTTTCTTTTGCTAATGCTCATTTATTTTTTCTTTAAGTTTCTGATGGCCTGTTTTTGAAGATTTTTAAAACATGCGGCTCTTTTTTTCTTAAGTTTTATTAACAAAACGTTAACTAATGATTTCGTTCTTTTTTTTAGAAGATTTTTTGGATTTCTTAGATGTGCGGGATTCTGTGTGGTTTTATTTTACTTTAATTTGTTTATTTAACGGGCTGTTGGATAACAGTTCTTTTTTTCTTTTTTAGGTGACTTTTTCAGCGGTTTCAGACATTTCGGTAAAGATTTTTTATTCTATTTATTTTAGCGAATGGTTACTAACTGTTTGATTTCTTTTAGAAGGCTTCATTCTTTGGGTCTTTTGGATACACAGAAAATTCGTTAAGTTTTTTCTTTTGAACTATTCATTAATAAAACAATCACTAATAATTTGTTTTTTAGACTTTTCTTTGTAGGAATCCAGCCCTGGTTTTGAAATATGGATCTCAAGTAAGTTTTCTTTGAAATCTTTCAAAACTTTGTTAGATTAAAATGTTACATTAACTTGTTTTTTTTTCTATTTGTAGGAACCAGCTCTGAACTTCAAAATCTGGGTTCTCGGGTAAGTTTTTGCATTATTTCATTTTGTAACACTATTTTAAATGTTATTTACTAAGTTTTTTACTTTTATAGGACTGATTTTGGATTAGTTGCAGATCTGGGTGAGTTTCGAAAAATTATAAAGTTTTTTACTTTTTTTTCTATATTAAAATTGGCTTATTACTTTGTAGGTTTCGATTTCGAACTTTTGGATTCGGGTTGGATGGGTATGCTCGAAACTTTGCATTTTTTTAATTTAAGAAACGGGTACTAAGTGTTTCTTCTTTTTTTTTGTAGGTTCCAGAAATCCGATTTTGGATGGTGAGAGTAGTAAGTTTCGAATTAATCAAAACACTATTCTTTTTTAAAGAAACATCTTTTTTATAACATAGGGATTTCGGGTGGAATTTATTGAAAAATACTAAGCTTCGTATGTATTATGAAACTTTTTTTTTGTTCCTTTTTTTAAAAAAGTACATTATATTAACTGAATGTTTCTACCTCAATTTTATAGGTAATTTGGATGAATCCTTCCATAAAGAGTTTACATTATCAAAAGAATGAATGATATTTTATTATCACTAATTGGCTAGAGAACACTTGCTTAATATATGCTGTAGGGTATAAGTAACAAATAATGGAAGCAATTGTAATTTAACAAATAATTCGTATGTGAGAAATAGTATCCGTTTAATGTCATTTACTAAAACTTGTAAAACTCAAAAATGCAATTTTACGATCTATTTATAAATTCAAAAATACATTTTTACAACTTTAATAATACATTTTTACGATTTCGATAAAATATTTTTACAATTTATTTACTACTTTGACAATACATTTCAACGATCTCGATAACCATTTTTGTACGACCCAGTTTAAATCAGGTGACGATCTCCTTAATATGCGTCAACTTCATTCAACGATTTACTTGGACATACCGTAACGATGTGAAACCATATCTTGACCAAGCCTTCGCTATAAGGTCCATGATAATTTTTCGACTTGGTCACGATATGGTTTCGACTTAAAAAGTTTCTGTAAAGTTTTTCTAAAGTTTATTCTTTATGAAACAGAACATCCCACTGCTGTTGAAAAATGTTAGATTTAGTCAGCTTAATCATGGAATCAGATGATGTACAAGAATAAAAAATCAGGGAATTAATAAATAATAAACACAAAGATATAGGCACAAAAGCCTTTACTAAATATCAGTTTACTATTGCTGTAGATGGAATCAATACTTTCAGTTTGTCTTTTAGTCAAAAAAATTATATAATTATTATTGATACAATAAGGATTTAAAATAATATTGATGATTTATTAATAAAATATAAATATTAGATATAAACATGTAAATTATTGTATCTTAATACATTACTAACAGAAACAGGAAACTCGGATTAGAGGTCTGCATTGACCCTATTTTACAACTCGGCCTAGTCCGCACTTGGAAATTAACCTAAAGTGCCCGGCCTGGACCCGGTTTTGAAAGAAAATTTGCCAGCCCAATCCCAGATCCAGGTCTGGACTGAGTCCAGGTTTCCGGGTTCTAGGTCCCGTTTGCAGGCCTCTAACTCGAATACAATTTTTTTGAAATAAAATAGATATAATCTGTTTTTTGAATAATATATAATAATATAAAGTAATTATAATGAATAAATTTGTTAAGTTTATACACAGATTATTTATAAAAGAAGTGCCAAAACAAACAAATTTATTGTTTAATTGAAATGTCTTGTAAAAAATATTCGAACATGTAAAGTAAATTCCATTACGCTACTTATAATACAAATTATTCGGTAATGAAGTTCAATTTATTATTGAAAACTTGTATTTGGATTTATAAAAAGATTTAATATATTTATTGATCAAAATCCATTTATTTGATTTTAACATTAGGAAATATCTTACATAAAAATTGATCAGCTATAATGCAACTGTCAGGCCAGACCAAGCAGATCTTTTGTTTACAGCTGTTTTCATAGGGATCCGTACAAAATCCCGAATGCCAAAATCCCGAATGGTGCGAAATCCCGAAAAATTGGCCCGGTTCGGGAATTTCGGGATTATGAATTTCGGGATTACGTACCAGACCCGTTTTCATAAGATTCAGGACAAAATAAAATTTTGATCCGCCGGGATCAGGTCACATGATATCATAGTATTTATATTTAATAATAAATTATATAACACGAATGTGGTACATTCGAATTTCTCAAAAAAAACTCTTCCCCTTTTCCCGTTTTTTTTATACAAAGGCGCAGTAATACCAAAAACCACATAGGAATCTTTGTCCGTTTCGCTATTTTCAACCTTACAACTTGCGGAAAAAATAAAAAAATTGCTTACTCTTCGTCATTCCATACCTTTTAGTATACACGTATGGTCCAAGTATTTACTTGGAAAAGGATTATACAGTCGAAACACTCGTTTTCGTCGTGGTTTTGCACTATTTTTTTTTACCCCTCTTTATATATATAGTTCTCTTTTTTTCGGGTTTAGAGTTTTTATTACTGTTGCCGCCAGGATATTTCTGGTTTTTAATATTCCTTTCACATATGTCTTTAGTACGTAAAAATAATATTTTCGTCTTCACCCCCAAGCCTATTCCTTTCCTCATCTCGTTCAAGAAATTTCACATGACGAATCCTGATCGACGAGGAGTATATGAATTTAAACGCTCAAAATGTTACTTTTTTGAGCTAGATGATCATTCAACAAACACCAATTTGAAAATCTGGATAAATGATTATCATATCAGTACAGCCCCTATTAGTTACCTTTTCACGAGTAGATCCCTTAACTACAGATACCAAATTAGTAAAATGCTCACGCATTTTTTTATACACCAAAAAGTCATACCCCGTAGTATACAAAGAAAATATTTTAACATGATCCGTTCGAAGTTACTAGAACGTATCACCTTAATTTCTTCAAAGGGTAGTTCCCAGATTTCCTCTAATAAATAAATGTAAACTTTTTTTAATTTTCTTACAAAAGATACCGTTTTCACTTTGGTATTTACCTTCCTTGTACCCGCCGTTATGATAAACAACTCCTGTTCCAATAATTCCTGGGATAAAACACTTCACACTACACATCCGGATGATATTGAATCTTATTACTTTGAAGAACATACAGCTTTATGCTGTGTTCCTAGTCCTTTTATTTTATCCAAACAGCGTCGTGCATGTTGCATGCATCAATCTTCGTTGTTTCACACTTTGCCTCGTTATTTAGAGCAACCTTGTAATCAAGACAATAGGATTTCTCGTCGTAAAAGTCAAAAATTTGTTACGGCTGAATCTACATTTGACCAATGGTGGTCTAAAAAATCAAAATTGATCACTTCCAATCGCCTGGGTATTCGATATACTACCTAGATTAAAGCAAATGGCCAACGATATTTACTCTCTACCGGTAATGGTTATATGTATACTAAAGATTACAATAACCTTGAATTTGTTCCATCAAAAAACCCATCAACCCGGAAACGCCAAACAGCTAGATTTCAACGTCATTTAAATCGGATTTTGGTAGTCGAACCAAAACTCCTATCACTTACTTAATGAGTGCGATATTGCAGCACGAAGGCGTAGCTTCTTGTATCGCTCAAATCTTGTTCTTAGGAAACCTATCCATCATTTACGTTCCATCAAAACACCTAACAATATTCCTACACCAGCCGACTACCACTATCGAGTTCCTTTTTTTTATTTCTATAGGAACGCTCGAGACCGGTTGGTACGATCTACTATTAACCGCGAACATGCTTTGAGGAGATTGCGAAAGAATACACCTGCACCTGTCACACATGATTCCAGTTCATCTGAAGACGAATAGGTTTTCTTACCTGTTCACATAGAAGAAGTTCCGAAGGCGCCCCGTATTTGTAAACAACTGATCCCTAATTGGGTTCGCTTACCTCCGAACATAAAATTGCGGGAGAATTGTTACCCTTTGTACCTATGGAGCCTCTATATTCTTTATCTGGTAAAACTTACTACCCACCTGGCTCGCAAGAATGGTACCAGGAAATCACAACGTTTTGAAAAGGAATTACCGGGAGCCGCGGCTTTATACCACGGCACTAGTATACGGAAATATGATCAGCGAAAGTTTAACACCAATCACCTTACCAAATTTCAATTTGCTTTTGATAAACACCGAAGCATAATTGCGAAGACTCGCAAAAAACGTGTTTATGATAATCCTAATTTTAAATATTTGGATAATTTTCCTTTTAGTAATTTTGATGCAGATCGAGCATCACAACCGCCGAAACATATAAGTTTTTCTGACACTGATGAAGAGACTCGTCAACTGGAGTTTCGTATTAACAAACGCAAACCTGTATTCCCTGACAACTTGGATCGTATGAAACGTCCCCTGGTGGAATTGACGGATGACACTGCCGGAGGGGATCGTCTTTTACAATAGATTTTTTTCTTTTTTCTTTTTGTTTTTTTGATAGATTTATTTTAGTCATCCTTTAACTTTCTGCATGTATGCTTATATTATTACCAATTAGTTCGGTTCTTTTCTACTTTAACAACTTCAAATAGTGTGAATCATTCTATATTAGACAGAGCTTACATATAGCGCCTCCAGTAGGTGAAAGAACAGTTCGGGTTAACATTTTTCTTTTTTGGTTCGTTTCTTTTTGCCGCCATTCATTGGTCGTGACGGTTGGTGGATTGGTTAACTGTTATTATCTTAGTGAGGATCTGATGATCGGTTCGTGGGTCACTGGATGACGGATACGCTTGTGTTTTTGTTAATTTAGCTTAGGCTTTATTCCTATTTCACGATCATGTATACCTCTCTCACTTTACATAAAATAAATAAATGAATGTGGTACATTCATTTTCATTGCAACAAATTTAGATAACTTAAAAATAAGATATACATTATATAATATAGTACTTATGTCAATTCTTGAAACAAGTATTTCTGAAATAAATCATATTGAAAATTTAGCATACATTTTTGTGTGTATATCCAAGTCTATTTAAAATTCATCATAATGTTGAAATACTTAGATTTCTTCCCATCCAAAGCTCCATTCTGATTGCCCTATAAAAAATGACACTCCATAATATTTCCGTTATAATTTGTTTAGGTTCCGTAAATATTCAGTGAATTTTTTCGGAATAGTAACAGGTTGAGTAGCAATCCGGGTTCTTTTAGTAATTTCAGCAAATTTAAATAAAGAATTAAAATGGACTATCGAATTACTAAAATCAATTGATAATTTACTGATAATTAACCATGATAAAAAACGGAAGAAAAACGGAAAAAAATATAATAAAATACAAAGCAAATAAAAGATTCACTAGGGACGCCTGGGGGTCTGGGGCCTATGTTTTTTGGAAATTCTACTCTTTAGTGTACAAGACAAAGGTGATATAAAAAATAATGTAATATAAACGTATTAACTAGGGGCCCTGATAAAACCCAATTATTTTTTAACGTTATTAACAATGGCACGATCATACATCATATAGTAATTAAACAAATGAAATATCGTAACATCTAGTATTTATTTCTTGATAAAAGTTTACGAATAATGCTAACAAAATCGTCACGTTAACTTCATTAAAAAGTAATTTGTATGCAAAAATTGTTTACATATTTTTTATGTCTACGATTAGCAAATTAAAAAAAAGTTTCATTTAATAACTTTAATGACTAAAAAGATTTAATAAATACAATAGAGTAGATTACATTTAACAATCATGTTAAAATAATCTGTCTGATCCATAAGTATAGGTAAGTGGGAACTGGGAGAAATCTTTATGAAATTAATAACTTTCCTAATGGGTGGAGCAATAGCATAACATGAGCACCAACAACAATTTGTAATTTGCTCTGTTGTAAGTGGAACAGTGTAGCCAAGTAGTTCATATTGAACAATGCGTAGTAAATGCCGGTTACGGCATCAGGAAATTTTTAGGTAGATCGGTCCACGTAAAACCACGTGGGCCAGTTCGGAAACACGTGGAATTCTACGCATCGAATTTCGCGGATAGGTTTCCACACAAAACCACATATTTCTTAGAAGAATTATGTGGATTTCCAAGATTTCCGTGTATCGTAAAATTTAATTGGAAATCCGTAGAATTCTTTAGCGGAATACGTGAAATTCATCCGTAGATATTACTGCGGAGTTCAAGAAATTATCAAAAGCACAATATTATAGTGCTATTTAAAGATATTAATATAGTTAAAGATATTAATATAAATTAAAATATAGAGAATATAGAACGAATATTTGTTGCCTTTTTTATATTATAAATTTTTTTTATACGGTTCAAAATAAATATAAAGTATAATCTAGGTAATTATTAAAAAAATCAAATAGTACAGTGGTAAGTTCGTGAGATACTATACATTAATAGTATGAGTTAAGGTATCCGGTTCGGTTCCTAAGGTAAGCAAAAATAAATATAAAAAAAATTAAAAATATAGCATAAATAAGAAATTTAGTATAAAATTTTTACAAATCACCTGATATTAATCCACGTGTGATGACCTCGAACTCTGTGAATCCATTCCACATATTTCGTCACAGGGTATTCGGAAAACATTGGTTCTGCTTGGAATTTCCATAATGGTTCCACGTGGATTTCTCTGCAGATTTTAACCGGCAAAAACTTCCTGATGGGTATATTCCGCCAAAATCTATTTCACCGAGGCCAAAGCCATTTCGCCGAAGTAATGTTTTACCGAAGGGATGTTTCGCCGAAAGGACGTTTCACTGAAAGTGCATTTTGCCAAATCCATTTCACCGAATTGTCCATTTCGCCGAATTCCAATGGACATTTCGCCGAAAATGATAGCGATTAATATTTTATGAAAATATTCATCGTGTAATGATAATATAAAAATAATTTTTAGAGATTTTTTTTTCAGAATATTATCACTTTGACATTCAAGTAACTGATATTAATTTCTAAGCAATAAATAAATAACTTTAGAATCCTGACAACATTCATTCACGAAAAAATAAGTAATGTAGTATTAAAAAAATGAGCTAATTTAAAAAAATTTTTCTAGAAAAAATTCTTTCATATACTATTTTAATATAAGTAAGTCAGTCAATAAAATAACCAAATGGAATAAATAATTTTTTGGAGAAATGTTCATTCGGCAAAATATCCATTCGGTGAAATGTCCATTTGGTAAAATTGCTTTGGCGAAATGGAATACGGTGAAATGGTATTTCAGCGAAATATTTCTTCAGTGACGGTGAAAAGTCCGGATACCGTAAATGTATGATGCAATGATCAACATACCAAAATTTTACTAGTTAAGCATCATTAATTTAATTTCCTGATAAAACAATTATCCTATTGTAATGGATAAATTGAATAAACTATTTATGTATTTATTTTAAAATAAATTTTAATAAAAAATTTGTTTAATTACATATTAAATCTAATTATTTTATCATGAATTTATCGCCGTTTTCAAAATAGTGTAGTAAGGGCATATATTCAAGTGAAAAAGATTACCAGTAATCATATTGGTAATCGCCTGGTAATCACCTGGTAATCACGGTAATCATATAGTAATCTGGTAATCTTTTTTTTTATTCAAATTTGCTCTACTACATTATTTTGAAAACGGCAATAAACAAAAACGGTAATAAAATAACTATTTCTGTAAAAACTCCGTAAAAATGAGCCTTTCACGGATCCATTCACGGAAAATG
>JADRCO010001904.1:0-16297 GCA_021464525.1 Rhizophagus sp. LPA8_4_AMF | reverse complement strand
AAATCAGCATGGCCATTTTTATCCAGAAAACTGCAATAATTGCATGATTTCCGCATGGACTTGAACAAATATTGCACAAAAGTTGGATGATCTTTTTTCATAGGGCCATAAAATATAAATTCATAATAAAAATATATGAATCACTAATAAGTTATAATTTATAATTTTTAGAGAACAATCATTTGAAAGGTTTTTTTAAGTTATTATACTAGATAAGAAATATGTAATTTACGAGATGTTTACACAAAATAAAATAAATCTATTGTCATATTTACCAAAGATTCAAATATAAATAACTATAATAAAACTTTACAATGGAATTCTTCAGAATCGCTTAGAGAAATCTCAACGTGTTTTACTTTTAAAAACTTTCATATGCTTAAACAAACTATGGTTTTAAACTGAGTTAGCTTCATAACGCAAGTATTTAAACTTATTTTTAAGAATGTATTAGTAAGCATGCTTTGCTCAATCTAGTTTATTTTAATTTGTAAATATTTCCATTATAGATTATTTAATAATTAATAAACTTTTTTTTTATTACAATGAAGTTTGAGGTTAAAAACAGTTAAGACACAAACAGATTTGAGTAATTCATCAAAGCAAAAGTTTGAGCATGTTTGTTTGAGTTTTAGCTTAAACTCTGTTCAAATTGCTCGATTTGAGCATTTTAACATCCCTAAATTTAACAATCAGTTTATGAGGCGAATTTGACAACTATTATACTTGTTTTACTACATTTTTATCTTGAAGATGGTAATACTATTATCATTTGTCGCTTTATTTCCGCGATCCATTAAATGCAGTTGAAAAATTATTTAAAGAATTATATACGCGATCCCTTAATTATAATGGCATTATTAAATGTCTAGTTGATTTGGTTAATACAGTATTCATTACTCCACTTCTTTTTTCATAATACTTCTATCTTCGCTCGTAATAGTTTATAGCAAATGATTCATATAATAAATGACACGAGCCATTTGAAAGTAATGTTGGTAAGAATTATAATTCTGGTTATATTTTTATTTTTATTTTTATAGTAGAACTAATGCAAAAATTTAAATGGTCAAATATATATGTTTATTATACTATTTGAAAAAAGAGTAAAAAAAAGACGGCAAGTTATTTATTTTTTTTAGATTATGATTATCGAGTCGGTCAGTCAGACGGTACATATTGTGTCACCTTGCACATCCTTCATGAATCTGCATAATGATTGGCGTACTTGCATTGCATATGTATTCCTGCAAAAAAAAAAAAATGATAAATATTTATTCAAGTATTATATATATTTTTTAACAAACCAATTAAATTGGGAAATAAATTTCGACCTACATATTCGTCATTCACAAATTAAGTATAAGTTTATAAGACCAAAATTTTATAATTTGACGCGATTTACTTATGATGATTCAACCAATATTAAAAGTAAAATGAAATTTCAAAAATGATATAACTACAAATAATTCGAATAAATATATAGAAAGTTACTGTATATACAGTATCTAAAACGCGGCTTATAAAAGAGAAGGAAACAAAAATAATTTCTGCATTATATTTCTCTGGATCTACTTTTGCGTGGTATAATAATATAAGTTTTTTGTTTTTCAAAAACTATTTTGAAATTTAGAGATGATAATAGAAGATTTACAAAATAATAACATTATTAAGTATTAGAATTTTATTTTCCATAAATAAATAAATCAAGATTTAAAAAATGAAGTATATGAATCGTTCAGTTGGCCTCTTTAATTGATAGTAACCTACATTTGAATATAACTTTGAATATTATTGTTTTCCTTTGCGGATTAAATTATTTATTTTAGCCGATAACGTTATCGCCATAAAAAAGGAACATTTTTGTTGAATTTTGTTGGGAAATTAAAAATTTTTTCTACATGATTAAACTAAATTATTTTGTTACAAATAGGCACCAATCAATGATGTAAATATAAATATTAACCAAGCCTACTATATACTAGTTAATAAAATTTTGCTTTAAAATTAAACCCGAGCCAGTAGAGCTTAGACTCGAGTCATACCGCCGAGTGTCCTACCATTAAAAAACACAAATATCTTACTTATCTTACTGGATACTTTTATAAGAATTTTACCCTTCATTTATGGTTATTTAAAGGTTTATCGCAAGGATCTTTCTGTGCAATTAATAATTTTATAATATGTGGGCCATACCTAATTTTTTTTATGAAAAGTACAAATACTTAAAAAAATATTAATAAAAATTAACATGGTATATATATATATATATTGTATTTTCATACTTATTAAATGAAATCATATAATTCTTGGTTTCTAGATTTTGAGTTATCCCATAAACTTCATGTGGTTCTATAATAATCTACAAGTATAATGAATACATTAATTCCCAAAAAATTAAAAAATTTACAAAAATTCATTGAAAAATAATATTATAATACCTTATTTATAAATTCTGATGTGACATTTGCTGGTTTATTTAAAATTTCAGAACTACATACAAACTTATTCCATTTCCATTCAAAAATAGATATTTATTATTCCATGCCAGCAATCCACTTTGCTCTATACACTTTATCAAACTTACAAACTGTAATACATCTAATATCTTGAAATCTATCATAAGGTATCCACTCTAATGCTTCATCCATATTATTATCATGAGCTAATAGCTGAGTATCTTGAATAAATTTATCAATACAATTATTACCACTACTAGTCCAATTTTCAAAATTTTGTTCAAACCGTTTTGCATTACATATATAATTACATCTTTCACATATTTCGTTCTAAATAACCATATAATCCTTGGTATTTGGATTTAGAGTTATTCCATAAACTTTATGAGATACTGTAATAATCTACAAATATAATAAATATGTTAATTCCTAAAAAATTATAAAATGTAAAAAAATTCATTGAAGAAATAATAAATTATAACCCTTATTTATAAATTCTGATGTGACATTTGCTGGATTATTTAAGATTTTCAAAACTATAGGCATTTCACCATTTCCATTCCAAAAATAATATTTATTATTCCATGGCAAATATTCAACAATCCACTTTCTCTATACACTTTATCAAACTTATAAACTGTAATACATATAATATCATAAAATCTATCATAAGTTATCCACTCTAATGCTTCATCCATATTATTATTATGAGCTGATAGCTGAATATCTTGAATAAATTTATCAATGCAATTATTACCACTTGTCCAATTTTCAAAATTTTGTTCAAACCGTTTTGCATTACATATATATATAATTACATTTTTCACATATTTTGTTCTAAACAATCATGTAATCCTTAGTATTTGGATTTTGAGTTATTCCATATTTACTTTATGAGGTACTGTAATAATCTACAATATAATAAATATATTAATTCCCAAAAAAATTACAAAATTTAAAAATGTTCATTGAACACTGCATATAATGTCATTATACCTTATTTATAAATTCTGATGTAACATTTGCTGGGTTATTTAAGATTTTCAGAACTACAGACATAATTTTTTCATTTTCATTCCAATTTTGATCTCTATTATAATACCAACTATCTATATATCCATTAATCCATTTTGCTCTATATACTTTATCAAACTTACAAACTGCAATATATTTAATATCATAAAATCTATCATTAGGTATCCATTCTATTACTGCATCCATGTTATTACTATGAGCTGATAGCTGGGATCTTGAATAAATTTATCAATATAATCATTACCACTACTAGTCCAATTTTCAAAATTTTGTTCAAACAATATTGCATCACATATATAATTGCACTTTTTGCGCAACGTATTATTTAATTCCTTATTAGTATGATAATTTATTAGACTTTTTGAAATCCATTGAGACTTATTTAAATTATAATGAATACAGATTAATAAAGGTTTGTGCGAAATTTATAAAAACAAATTTATGGAATAGAACTCCGGAAAGATATTTATTCCGGGCCGAAGGCTAAATAGATAGAAGGAAGACATTGCTATTGTGCTCATCATATCTTTGATGATCGAAATGTAGAATCTACAAATAAAGATAACAATATCCGTTGATCTACAGAATGGTTTCGGAAACCCGTTTTTTAAATCTGAACTAAATGAACAAATCACACATCGACACAATTCCTGCGGACAAATGGACATTTTGTGAAACCTTTGTGAAACCTTTGTGTAGTACTGAATCAATAGTCCTTCGGGTTAAAATAAAATATCAAATCCCCTTCCGTTTTTTTGTTTGATCAACCTTCCCTGCTTTAGTGAAATAAAAAAGTAACTATGGTTTTCTTTTACCTCAAAAAAAAAAAATAATGCGGGTTATCGGATTCTTAAACCTTTAAATTTATTTATTTTTGATAAAATTGAAGCGTAGCGTAAATATCTATCTACGTTGTTTCCATTTATTATAAAAATTTTTTAGAATTGCAATCAAACAATAGCAATAAGGCTGAAGGTATATGACTTTTTATTTTATTTGTGTAATCAAGTTGTATAAGCGTGATTTTTTTTTCTTTTAATATTTTTACAAAGCATTAAAGAGAATATTGTGATGATCTGTGTTATCACGATTTTTGGTTCAGAGTAATAACTAACGTCAGTGTCAAATTGTGAATTTATCACTAATATTTTCTGATAATAATAGGGGTTAATACGACTGTAAAAGGTTCTTATAATAAGGTATATCAAACTAAATAGAAACGATAAATCAAAGTAAAACAAATGGACATACACGATACTGAAAAAAAACTAAACAATTAATTCATATAAAGTCAATTCGGATAACAACAATCTAACTTCTTGTTAGATTTACTCAGGTGTTAACAACTTTTATTCAAGAAAAATATTACTCCCTATACAAGTTTACACTTCTATTCTACTCACATATATGACTCATAGAATGTCAATATTATCCTATTCTACTAATATAATCAATCAATTGTTTCTGTCTCATTACAATTATCTATAACAACTTTTCTATCACTATAATATATTAGTTCTATGATTCATCTGCTATGTAAATTTCAAGAAACTTAGAGCAATTATTAACGTTAGATTAATTAAACTGATACTTAAATTGAATACTTATGAGTCAAAAGCAATAATAATATTAAATAATACTAAATGTAGTAAATTGATAAAAATAAGTAAGATAAGCTATAAAAAATGTTTCATATCGTAATAAACGCAGTGCTACACATCATGTGACTGGTTTGATCTTCAACTAATTCCATGGGTAGTCCTAGCAACAATTTCAACAAATTCCAATAATTTCTAATGCTTCTTTTTAACTTAACGTTTTGGAATTTAATTTCAATATTATTGAATTTTATAATGATTTAAAGGTTCGAAACGATAATTCAGTATAACATCTTAAAGTTAGTCGTCTTAAGAATGATTGATCGACATCGATTCGAATCCAAAAAATATTTCGTGCATGTTACACAACGCATGGCGTTAAATTTCGCATATTTATTACATAATATGTCCAGATAAATAAATTTTCATTCTTTTATTTTAGCGCCATAATTTCTCTTTGAAACAACCGAGAAAAAAAAATGGCTTATCAACTACCAGCTGACTGTTTAAATGAAATTATTGAATATTTAGAAGAAGATAAGCTAGCTCTACATTCATGTGTGTTAGTTAATCGCCTTTGGTGTGAAATTTCTGTTAGAATTTTGTGGAGGAACATTTGGAATTTTAAATGTTCATATCGCCCATTGAATGTGGCATCATCGATTCTTAGTACATTAATTGCTTGTCTTCCCGACGAATCTAAAGAGCTCTTATGTAAAAATGAAATTTTCATTTCAACACCTACTTCAAAACCACTAATGTTTAATTATGCATCGTTTTGCAAGGTTCTTTCAATAAATGAGGTCAATAAAATAGTTAATAGTGTTCTTAGTGATAAATCATCTACTACTATTAATTCATTGAGTTTAAAAGATAGAAATTTTTTAGTCGCTAATGAAGTTATCAAAATGTATACAAATCAAACCTCTTCATTAAAAAAATTGATTTATCATTATTATCTATATCACAATAATTTTTCGTTTCTTGGAGTGAGAAGTCTTTCAGAACTACATTGTAGTTCAAATCTTCTTTCTGATTTTTTTTATCAGCTATCACAATTTTGCCATAATTTACAATCAATTTTTATAGAATTTCATAATGATATTGTTTCAAATGAATTAAAAGAATTAATTTCTTTACAAAATAATTTAAAACAGTTAACTTTATTGGCTCATTTTGATGGAAGTTGGACAAATATTATACCTACTTTAACAAAACATGCTAATACAATAACAAAATTATATCTTGATCGTGATAATTACGAAGATAATTCTCCATTATCATTTATCAGTTTATTTTCAAATTTACAAGAAATCATGTTTACATTTTCATTCTCTTGTGGAACAAATTTTGAAGATTTTAAACAATTACAACATATTAATTTTCCTAAATTACAAATTTTAAAATTTCTTGATCAATGTCCAAAACATGAATATTTAATGAAATTCTTAGAAATTAATGGAAAAAATCTTAAAAAATTATATATAACTGAAAATAATGTTGATTTAAGTTTATCTATTGCTAATTATTGCCCAAACCTTATAAGCCTTTTTGTAATATTTAATAATGGTGAAATTGATATGTTAAAAACTATTTTTATTAATTGTCAATACTTGGAAAGTATCAAAATTTGGTGTGGATATAAATGTTTAATGGAAGTATTAGAAATTGTTGTAAATTATTCACCAAATAATTTTCATGAATTAAAAATATACATTTCAAAACCAGACTTTATATCTCCAAAAGATTTAGAATCATTTTTTATAAGGTGGAAAAATAGAGCACAAAAAAAAGTACTTTCCTTAATAATTATTAAAGATGATGATCATTATTATAGTAGTTTAGTAAATGAAGGAAATATGAAAATAATTAAAAAATATGAAAAATTGGATGTTGTTAAATTTGGAAATAAGGGATATTGGGAAGAAAAAGATGATGAAATAATTGATTATTATTGAAATGTTATCATTATTGTTATGAATTTTAAAATATCTTTAATTTCTGTTATTAGTATATATAGAAATTTAGATTAGGTTTTATTAATATTTATTATTTTAGCAGAATTTTTTTTAATGAATTCATGATTAACATCAATAAAATATATATTTCATAGTAATTGCAATACCTAAACCACAACAAATATAAGTTAATTTGGCCCACAATAAATATTAATTAACTTGCCCTTCATCAATATTTATAATGATTTTCTCGCTATAAAATGTAGAATATCTGCTTGCTTGTATAAAAAAAATTATATTTCATCATGTGCTGGTAATTTCGTAGTTTTAGAGCATGACTGAATGACACCAAGACTTATTTTTTCAGAAATACTATGACCTGTTATCTACTATAGTAAATGGATGCAGATTTTATGAATTTTGATCTTTTTGGCTTTTAAAAAAAAAAAATCTTATCTATCGACATAAATACTCACATGTAAAATTATAATAAGCTTTAGTTTGGTCATTCAAGGACTCTTCTAAATATCTTTTGACAAACACATTATGTCCAAAATTGGATTACATATCAATAATTTCCTTAACTGAACTGCGCATCTGAGCAGGTTTCAACGATACGGATAAAAAGTTGAAGAGTTGAATATGTCAAAAAAGGAGGTGAAAAACAACTTATTTATTAATCAAATCAATGATAAATAATATAAACCGTAATTCACTCAAATGGAATTAATATAATAATAGTGTAGTACAATAGTGCCGGCGGGAATTTTGATTAGTTTCAGCAAATTTTTTATTTCAATAGTATCGCGTAATTTTGCTTATTTTACGATGTACGTAAAAAGAATCGCTGATCTGCATCTCTAATTTTCTCATATGTTGGTTTAACTCCAAAATGTACTGATAGCATTGGATGATAATGCATTAAATATATTAATCCTTCCAAATTCAAACCTTCTAACTACTCTTAACTCTTTACCATCCTAATTTTAAACAATTGTCCGTCGACTAATTTTGCGCTTCCCTCTATTTCATATAGAAAATTATCTGTAAATTTCTAAATTGTGAATGCAAGTATTTTCCATTATTAACTTTATTTTTATTATTAGTTTATTAGACAAATATATTATATTTATCAAATAATATTGTACAGATATACTTTTTGTCATAAAAAAAATGAAAATGGAAAATATTATAATATAAACATTAAATTTGGCGTATGAATAATAAATAGTTATTGGATGGGATATCGGATTTCGACCGATATCTCTATTCTCCCATACAATAAATATATATTTATCGCACGACCCTATAGAATCATGCTGATTTTATTGACCGATATTTTCATTTTCGTATATGGACAATATTGAATATCGATAGTGTTTTTTTTAAGGTAAACAAACGAAATACTTTATTTGTTTAAATGATAAAGAAACATGAAAATAATTTAAGTACATATTGAGTTTCAATATTAATCTAAGTTAATATCTTCCCTCTTTACCCCTTCTTCATAATATCCTATGAAGTCGTAGCGCTTTGCATACTACCATATATATATACAAAATAAAAAGTTCTAACATTTCGTTTACTATTAAATTTTTTTTTTTTTTAATTTTTCTTTCTAATTTTAAATGTTTTTCATCTATACTATTGCCAACTGGACTAAGAGACCGATCCCTAATTTTTTCTTCTCTAATTACACTTTGAAATTTTTCTCTCGTATCACGATCATTCTCTTCATTAGAACGTCTTCGACTTTCTTTTTGACCGATCTAATCTTTATCATTTTGATCCATTCGATTACTGAAAGTCGTATTAAGTCGTTCACTTCTTGTACCATCTTAGCCTTCTTCTTTAGATTTTAGTCTCCTTTTCTTCTTCTCTTATTTGAATTTCTATTTCTACTACTCCTTCCGTCTTGGACGAAAAAAAACCAAAAGTCACTACGAAAAGCATCAAGGAATATACCTTGTCTATATTCTCTTTGTTATCTTTTCTTGGCACAACTATCTCCTGATTATCCGAATCCAGAATTCTTGACTCCAGCGGATTACTCTTTTCCAAAGAAATTATTGAGTTTGAAATTTTTTTTCTTCTCAGGTATTATTGAATATTAGATATCGTATAAACGTCACTTCGTGACGTTACCAAATATAAATACAACATCGTTCAATACTATATCAATAAATTATTTTAACAGATGATTTTTCTAAGTTCAACCTATCTCATCTAGACTTGTTATATTTCCGGAGTAGAAATATCTGCAACTATATTCAATTTGAATATTTATAACAATAATTAAAGATGCTAAATGGTTATTTGAATATATATACATACATTTCAGAAGTTAGAATAACTTTTTAATAGTATTCTATATTTTGATAATACAATTTTATATAAAATAAAAGGATGTAAACAACATTAATTATACCCCGTTTCCTAATAGTCGTTCGTGATATTCCTTATTAAAATTTTTATGGGTGATGCTTAATTAGAAGGATAAGCTAAAAAAGTCTATCAATGGTTTAAAATTGTATACGGGACGTTAGGCTTCATCACGGTCCTACGGCTTTCCATAAAATAACTATTACCTAACTTACAGAATAATTCAGGCAAATTTCTCTAAAAATTGATGAAATGGCAAAAAAAATCATAATCGATATTAAAATTTATGCGGACGAATCATCATCTTCTATAAAATACTACGTTAAACCAGAGGAGGTAGTCAATATTGTTCAGGAGTTACGCAACAAAGGGAAAGATATAGTCGAAAGTCGAAGAGTAATGTTGCGACAGAAGTCGAGAGAAATCCAGATGGATGGGCGCCAGCCCTCATTACCGACTGTACTGGAAGCTACATTGGGTGAGTCTAGTAATTCCAGTAACAAGAAGGATCAAGTTAAAAGAAAGACAGGTAATGGTAACAAAGGAGTAAGTAACGAAGAGTTGTATGATTCCGAGCAAACGCATCTTGTACAAGAAGACCTCCTGAGCCGCGAGAGTACAAAGATGGTAACGTGCGGAAAAAGAAGGCTAAGACAATAATAGTACATATGGATATAGAAAGTAGTTTTAGCACTAGTATTTTATTAGGATTTTATGCACAAATTTTAGTATCGTTTAGTCCGGATAGATCGGTTAGTTTATAGGGGTAATATTACTTTAGTAATATTACCCCTAAAGTATTTTTTAACAATTATGTAATCTATCCTTAGATTTATTTAATTTAATAAAAAATGCGTTACTAATTATAAAAAAAGAAAAAAGAACTTTTGCGGACGTGAGACACTTTTAAAATTGTATTGTAATAAATGTTTTGAAGTTTTTTGCTCTTTTTTTTTTACACACCCTGTAAAAAATTTGATCCGTGTTTTATCTTTCCATGTTTTTTCCAGGAATGTATCATTTTCATGGAATTTATAGCCATAAATCATGTAAATTTTCATCTCGCTAACATGAATGTATCATTTTTACGGAATTTTTACGGAATTTTTACGGAAGACACGGAAACATTCGGACAAAAATTTTTTATAGGGACATAAGCAAATGTTGTACAAAGAAGTAACATCCAATTAATTTTGAGGCTAATAATGATCGCCGATCAATATTTGATATAGCTTATAGTCTTATACCCATAATGCACATGATTATCGTATGACTTATATTGATCATACAAAGGAAATTTTGTTACACAATACGTATTACATGCATCCGGAAAAACTCCGTATATAAGACAATAGCCAATGATTTAATATAAATTTTTTACATTTCCAAATTTTGTTTTTGATATAGAAAAAAATAATATGGCACGACAACTTCCAGCCGAATGTTTGAATGAAATTCTTGAATATTTAGAAGAAGATAAACTAACTTTACATTCGTGTTTGTTAGTTAATCGTCTCTGGTGTAAAATTTCCGTTAGAATTTTGTGGAGGAATATTTGGAATTTTAAAAGATTTTATCAACAACGTCCATTGAGGGTGGCATCATCGATTCTTAGCACATTAATTGCTTGTCTTTCCAATGAATCAAAAGAGCTCTTAAATAGAAATGAAATATTCATTTTAACACCTACTTCGAAGTCACCACTGTTTAATTATGCGGAATTTTGCAAAGTACTTTCAATTAATGAGATTAGTAGAATAGTTAAAAATGTCCTTAGAAATATGCCGGCCATTAATTCATTGAATGATAAAAATAATCTAGTTGCAAATGAAGTTATCAAATTGTTTACAAGTAAAATTTTTTCTTTAAAAAAATTGACTTATTACCATAATCGTTATTATCACCTTAATATTTCTTTTCCATATTTTCCTGGTGCAAGAGATCTTTCAGAATTATGTTGTGCATCAAATCTTCCCACCAATTTTTTCCATCAGCTGTCTCAAATATGCCATAACTTACATTCAATTTTTATAGAATTTCACAATAATGATGTTTCAAATGAGTTAAAAGAATTGATTTCTTCGCAGAATCATTTAAAAACTTTAGCTTTATCAGCTTTTGATGGAAGTTGGGCAAATATTATACCTATTATAACAAAGCACTCTCTTACAATAACAAAGTTACAACTTTATGGTGATAATAAAGAATTGCCACTTTCATTTGTTAGTTTATTCCCAAATTTACAAGAATTTATATTTTCATTTTATGATGGATCAGGTTTTGAAGATTTTAGAATGTTACAATATGTTAACTTTTCTAAATTACAAGTTTTAAAAATCCCCTATCAATGTCCAAGACCTCAGTATATAATGAAATTTTTAGAATATAATGGAAAAAATCTAAAAAAATTTTATACAGATGAAAATGATGAAGCTTTAAGTTTATCTGTTGCTAAATTTTGTCCAAACCTTAAAAGTCTTTTCGTAATATTTAGTAATGGCGAAATAGATATATTAAAAACCATATTTATTGGCTGTCAATACTTAGAAAGTATTAAAATTTGGTGTGGAGAGAAATTTTTAACTGAAAAGGAAGTATTGGAAACTGTCGCAAGCCATTCACCAAATAATTTTTGTGAATTAAGAATATACAATAGCTCAAATTCAAATATATCTTCAGAAGATTTAGAATCATTTTTTATAAATTGGAAAAATAGAGCATCAAAAAAATTACTTTCATTAGTAATTATTGAGGATTATTATGCTAATTTATTAACTGATTATGAAATATGGATATAATTGAAAAGTATGAAAATTTAGGTATCGTTAAATTAACGACTATAGGGTATGAAAAAGAAAAAATAGATGATGATTTGGATTATTATTATTAACTTTTTATTGAACTTCTGTTTATAAATTTGAAATGATTCTATTTTTTCTTTAGGTACTAGAGAAGTAATGTTTATATTCTTCGTTATTATCATAATAAAGTATTTTATTATTATTATTTTTTAAATGATTACTCATTACTGATATATAAAAAAAGTTCCTACATTTAAATTATAAAATATGAAAAGCCTGAAAAGTCTGAAAAGTTAATTCATATAATCTCAATTTATAATTTTAATTTATGTTGCAAATTTTAATCAATAACTGATACAATATATACGGGTCAGATTGATAAATTCTTGGGAAATATTTGGATTACATTCCACTAATTTTATTCTTTATTACCATTATCTTGCAGTTTTCAGATTTCTGTGTATGTTGTGATTACTGATATAATTACAGGATGATTACCGGATAATTGTCCAGTTTTTATCCATGTAATCTAATAATTTTATTTTATTAAGTAATTTGCATGGGGTAGCAAAATTCTGAAAACAGCAATAAATTTACAGGTAACTTTAACTCTTGAGAAATTATAATAAAGACGCATTAATAAAAAAAATTTTAAATGTTGAAAAACATATTGTATAACTAATATCTAGTATTTTACTAAATTACCATAATTTAGTTTGATACTAGCTAGTCGGTGTTAATTACTAGTTTTGTCAGGAGATCGATTCTAAAACTTAGCGAAATTACTGATACAGTATTCCTAAAACATGCTAATATTATATGGTCTTTCAAAATAAAAGAATATCTTTTGAGTATCGGTAACAGAGAGTTGCGTTTGACAACTAAGTGGAATAAAATAACAAAACTTTCGAAACCATGTATTGGCAGATGTTACTTTTAATATTATTTCCTAAATTAAAACATATTTGGCCAAAAACTATTAATTATGAGGTTATTCGTTTTTATTGTTATATTTTCTTGAGTTATCAATTAGCAAAATGATCAGTATCAATTTTGAATGTTCAAAATTCTTTGGGAAATAATCGATATGTCACTACATTAATTCTGTGTATAAATTTCATAAAGGTAGTTTTACATCTAGTTTAGATTTAAGTTGATTTACAGGTAAAGAATAATTTACTGCGTGTACGTACGTGGATGTTAAGCACTAAAGTTTAAATTTTTTTTTTTTACATTCTTACAGCATTCTAATATTTAAAAACTCGGAATAACAAATATGAATACTTTTCAGTAGAAACTTACGACATCAGGGCTGTGTAGCAGCTACTAGTATATAGCCGCTATATATATTATAAAAAAGTAGAAGGCGTATCGCTATTCTAAAATTAACATAGGATATCAATATAGAGTAGTATATAACGGATATAAAGGTACTGTGAAAAATTCATAAAGCTACTATAGATAATCCAGCAAGTTTATATGCAATAAATATGAAGTAAATATGTATTTATTTAATAGTTATATTATTGTATCGACTATCTAAATCTATTACTGTATTATATATCTATATAAAACCGATATTGTATTTATATTAAAAATTATAATAAAATCTGAGTTCACATGCTAAACCATCCCGTACAAATCCAATTAAAGAAGCCATACAAAACCTAAGTAAAACAAGAAAATGGAATGTTAATAATATTCTTCTGTTAAAATCAGAAAAAAATAGCCCAAAATGGAAACCAAAGTCTACACCTACGAAAAACAAGATAGTTTCTTCTTTTATTAGTACTCTACCTTCTTATATGTTCTTTCTTGATGTCACAAAGCCTACGTAAATTACAGGTGGTCATACGTAATGTACTATCTCTATCTTCCATTTTATTTTTCTTTACTCTCCGCCGTTATTTATGTAATTATTTGCATTATGATTATATATATTATTGTTATTATTATTTTTTTATTTGTGTTTCTTTTTTTTTCTTATAAGTCACCCTATCCCTAGTAACTCTTTTATTAGGGCAATATTGTTTGAAATTGTTGATAGTTGATTAGTATCTACGAAATTTTCAACGCTCGTATCCATGCTCCTGTATCTACTAACCTCTTTCATTTCCGAGTGGGATTCTGTTGTTTCCTGTTCCTTGTTGATTTTAATAACTTCCATTATTCCACCTTGGGAGAGGTTTGTGGTTGACATTCTTAATATAAAAGTTTTTGCTATAATTACATAAAAATACAAATATGATAATGAAGCTTGTTTGTATATTAAGAAAATTAATATACTGTACTTCCGATGCTTATTTCTAAGACTTATTTAATTTAAAATAAATTACATTTGATTTAAATTATTTATATTTCACATACAAACAATTCCAGTTTATACTAGTAGCTGATGATGAAGTTTAACGAATTAATCTGGGATAAAATACAGGTCGATCTGGGATTAAACACTAGATTTATCTGGAGATATATCTGGAGGGAAATGGATAAATCCAAATTTTATCCCGGATAAATCTGGTGTTTAATCCGGACTTTTTGATCAAACGGCAGATCATATAATAATGATCCCATTTTGAGCCGATCAGCTTTATATCCGGAAAAATAATATCACATGATTATCGTATAACTTATGTTGATCATGCAAAGAAAATTTTTGTTACACAATTAGTATTACATGCATCCGAAAGACTCCGTATATTTATTGCACAATAAGACAATGGCCAATGACTTAATATTATAAATTTTTTGCACTTCCAAATTTGTTTTGATATAATAAAAAAAATATGGCACAACTTCCAGCTGAATGTTTGAATGAAATTCTTGAATATTTAGAAGAAGATAGACTCACTTTACATTCATGTTTGTTAGTTAGTCGTCTCTGGTGTAAAATTTCCGTTAGAATTTTGTGGAGGGATATTTGGAATTCTGGAAGATTCTATAAACAACATGTAGCATCATCAATTCTTAGCACAATAATTGCTTGTCTTTCCAATGAATCAAAAGAACTCTTAAATAGAAATGAAATATTCATTTTAACACCTACTTCAAAATCACCACTGTTTAATTATGCGGCATTTTGTAAAGTACTTTCAATTAATGGGATTATTAGGATAGTTAGAAATATTCTTAGAAATATGCCGGCCATTAATACATTAAATGATAAAAATAATGTAGTCGCAAATGAAGTTATCAAATTGTTTACAAGTCAAATTTCTTCTTTAAAAAAATTGACTTATTATCATAATAGCTATTATCACCTTGATATTCCTTTTCCATATTTTCCTGGTGCAAGTGATCTTTTAGAATTATGTTGTGCATCAAATCTTCCTACCAATTTTTTCTATCAGTTGTCTCAAATATGCCATAATTTGCGATCAATTTTTATAGAATTTCACAATAATGATGTTTCAAATGAGTTAAAAGAATTAATTTCTTCGCAGAATAATTTAAAAACTTTAGCTTTATCATCTTTTGATGGAAGTTGGGCAGATATTATACCTGTTATAGTAAAACATTCCCATACAATAACAAAATTGCAACTTTATGGTGATACTGAAGAATTACCATTTTCTTTTGTCAGTTTATTCTCAAATTTACAAGAATTTATATTTTCATTTTATAATGGAACAGATTTTGAAGATTTTAGAATGCTACAATATGTTAATTTTTCTAAATTACAAGTTTTAAAAATTCCTTATAAATGTCCAAAACCTGAGTATGTAATGAAATTTTTAGAAAATAATGGAAGAAATCTTAAAAAATTTTATTTGTATGAAAATGATAAAGCGTTAAGTTTATCTATTGCAAAATTTTGTCCAAAGCTTAAAAGTCTTTTCGTAGAACCTAATAATGGTGAAATAGATATATTAAAAACCATATTTATTAGTTGCCAATACTTAGAAATTATTAAAATTCGATGTGGAGAGAAATTTTTAACTGAAAAAGAAGTATTTGAAACTGTTGCAAGCCATTCACCAAATAGTTTTTGTGAATTAGGAATATACAATAGCTCAAATTCAAATATATCTTCAGAAGATTTAGAATCATTTTTTATAAATTGG
>JADRCO010001903.1:0-16313 GCA_021464525.1 Rhizophagus sp. LPA8_4_AMF | reverse complement strand
CCCCTTTCTCAAGGGAAATTCCTATCCTATTTATATTAAAATTATGATCTACAACTATTTATAACATGAAACATCACTAATTAATTACATACATTTACTGTGCCAAAATGATCTGCACTTTGGAACTATACTTCCAACCTAATTTTCCGATCTACATCAATTCTGGCACTACACTAGAAATAAAAGCAAGAAGAATGTATCAACCACAAATTTCTTATTCTTGTTACTAATTCAAAGATAAAGTAAAGTATACAGTTATATTAGAAGAAAAGAATTATCTGATAATTGTACTAATATGTAGAACATACAGTATTAGTGGTTTGTCAAGTAAAATTAAATCTCAAAAATTTGATTGAAAACTTGATATTTTCTTATCTAATGTTAATACATAAAAAATTGACTTGTGTATCTTTGTTTCTATTAAGTATTTAAAATATACTGATAATCTAATAATATATAATTATTCTTCATGCTAATCTATATTAAATAATGTCATTATTAATAATCTATACTATAATAAAATTATAAAAAGATAATAATTATAATATAATTACAAATTTGCTTTTAAATTAAGTGTTATTTCTATCATTTCATATGTGGAGTTCCATCTGGTTGAAATATCTTGAATTAGTTTCAGTTCATCAATATTATAAAGTTGGGTGGTCATATTGATTTGGAACTTGAATTAGAAATTTTGGAATTAAATTCTATCATTCTTAAGAGGAGCACCTAGAAAATGAAGGTTTAGAAGATATGGTGAAGGAAGTTCCAAAATGATATTCTCATTTCAATCTCATACTTCATTCAGAATAATGATTAATTTATGAATTGAAATGTTAAGTAGAGCTATAAATGTGATTTAATAATAAACCAAAATTACCTATACTAATATAAATCTATTCCTAAATTCTATGCAACTGATTCCATATTGTTATTATTCTGATTAGGACAATTCCTTACTATATGTCCTGGTTGTCTGCATGAATAGTAAGAAATTCTCCTATTTATGGACACAATTATTTCTGAAAGGTCACTCACTGCAGATTTTGATAATTGTTACTCCTGTAAATGGACTTGTTTTGAGGTGTATCATGATTTACAATAAAATGCTATAATATATGAAAAAATTTTTATACTAAATATTGTTAATTGGGTTAAAATCTCTGGTAAGATGCAATTTGTAAAGCTGAATTTTTATTTCAGGCCATGTGTTTTGAGTAGCTGAAATTTAGGTATCTGTATCATAAGATTAGTCTGGCATAGTATTCTTCTGTTATAGGTGATAAAATAATAAATAGCTGGAGATGTTTATAAAATATTCATATAAACTTTCAAGTTGGCAACTATTAAATATTACATTATACTTATTAAGTAAATTTATATTACTTTCTTTTACTTTGAAATATATATATATGTATAAAGAATAAATACTAAGAAAAATATATTAATTGTTTAATTATATTCTGAATAATTTGTATATAAATTTAATTAACTTAAGATTATAAGGTTTTCATAATATTCTTGATAATTTTCCATTTCTTTTTCCAATTACTTTTGCCAGGTTATACTTAGATCAACTTTATGATCTGATTTTATATTCATATATTAAAAATAAAATAATAATTAGAGCTATATTATTCTTTCTAAAAATCCCTTTTCTTGCTTTAAGGATAAAATAAGAGACAAGGAACAAGATTAGCCAAAAGTAAAGATATTAATTTTTGCAATAGAAAAGATGGATGTTTTCTTTAAAATAGTTCTATGAGATGGTATAGTTTGTGGATCTGTATTTTCTAATCTTTAATTAATAATTAATCTAATATATCATTTTTCTTTTTATACAGTGATTTCAAAAGAAAAATATTAAATCACATTTATATTGATAAAAATAAGCAAAAAAATGTAATATGGAATACTAATTATTATAATGGGGACCATTGTCTGAGATGCATTTAGTCCCAAACCTTTCCATGTCATATGCAAAAATGAAGCTGTAAACCTTGTATAATTAAACCAATAGTCAAGTTTCCATGGCTTCAGCTTGAGCAAATGTGATATAGGCCCATCTTTTGGGCTTGTAATAGTTCTTTGGAATCCTTGTTTTGGCATTCCTTTTACGTAATTATGAAACTTCATTGCTGTCATAAGGAAATTCTGATATTGATTTGTTTGGTCATTAGGACCAAATAAATATCCTTAGTATTAGCTGCACGTAAAAATCATCTATAAGTAATTGAATTTAATTTTTTTTATCCATGTCAGCTGAGTATAGAACTTCCTGTATAGAAAATTGTGTTTCTTTATCTAAATATAAGCCTTGGAAGATTATTTTTTAGGGAGTCATAGTAAAAAAATATTTTCATAACAAAATTTGTAGGATGCATCTTATGATATAAAGGCTGTAACTTTTATCAAATAAAAATCAGGGTTATGATTTTTAATTAATCTGCAAAATGTTTAACATTTAGCAATTTAGAAGTAATGCAGTATATTAATCATCACAAATTATCCAAATTGCAAGTAAAAGTTTGCATCAACTTTGGAAAATCTCTGTTAAATATTGATGGTATTTGAATGATTATTTATAGTAATCAATTGGTTTCTGATATATTCAATATATCTCAAATTGACTTCAGTCAGTTTAAATTTTGAAATACAATTTGATGCAATTCATTATATGGACACTTTCTGATTGATAAGATGTTGAAGCCTAATAATTAAGTATTGTATCCTATTTTTTTCCATAATGTAATATTAATTGTTATCCATAGTATCCATTCAAAATATTTTAAACCTTTTTAGAATTCTTTTATCATGGATGAACATTAAGGAAATGCGTTTTAAAGTTTATGATCTGAATAAGAAATGTTCTCTTGATGAGATTTGTTACCTATATACTTAAATTAATACACTAAATTGTTATGTATAGGTATTACACCAATTTTCGCTCTAAACAAGTGAATGTTCATTGTATATAAGAAATGATCAAGTAATTTTATGAGTGGATAAATTGAAAATGCCCAATTGATGTAATATAAAGGTTATAGCTATCATTAAACGGATTACTGTGATATTATTGTACAATTTGCAATTTACTCTTTGATACTACTTTCAAGTTCTTCAACGACTTTTTCAACAATCATATTATCAGTTACTGCTTTGATTAACTTCAACTCACAAATTAACTTTACTACTCTTTTTCCTATATAGCAATTGTTTAAGTTATGGTTAATCTGTTAACTAATGGTAACATGCATCAAGCTCCTTTTGGATACTTTCAAACTGTTTCAATAGAAGAAAATGATAATAAAATAAAAGTTATTCTCCATGATCTATCATCTCTAACTCTAATTAAGATAATCAATGAACCTTTCTTTTTCCAAGTGAGCATTATTCTCTTACAATCAACTAGTGAGTCATCGTTTGAATGGCCAGATTGATGTATCATCCATCAGTTTTTTTGTGACATAAGTCTGATAATTGCGGTTTTGTTCTCAACTCCTGGCATTTCTTCTCCACATAAAAAAATTCACTGTTATCTATAGTATACATTCAAAGGATAGTAAATTTTTAAGAAAAAATCATTGCAAAACTTTAATGAATTTATTTAAATTTAAATATAGTTATTACGCCAATATTTGTTCTAGATAAGAAAGTGTCTATTTAACAAGTTTTATGGATGGATAAATAAAAAAAAAAAGCTAAACATGGTAAATTTATAAAAAATATTTCATAGTTCCTATTATATATTAAAATAGAAGGCTGTGCATATCAAGAAAAATTGGCAAAGTCACATTAAAAGCCACATCAACATCTGAAATAATGAATTTTTTCACTTTGTTTTTTCATTAATATTCAAATTAAGGAGTTGGTAAAAAAATGTTTTTGCAATATTGTAACAATCAGGCTTTATTTATTACTTAGCCATGTACACAGCCCACAATAATAATAAGCCATCTTATTATTTTTCTAAACCAGAATTCAATAAAAAGTAATATATTAACATGTAAGAAATAAATTTCATCATTTAAAGTCAAATTCAAATTATTTGTAAGTATTAAATCAAGGGTACAAATCAGAATTATCAATAACACCAGTTTGGGTTATGCTTCTGAAGTTTGTCAAAGAAATTCCTTAGAAGATGCTTTCTTGGAAGTTTCTATAGTGTGGTTTCTGCAAAAATCATGCAAATTGTTAGTAAAGGAAAAATTATTGAAATTGTGAGAATAGTAATAAAACTTACTGCACAACAAGGAAATCTGCCATTTAAAAAGTCAGTTTGTTTCTTTAAATCAATTACTTCCTTGCCCAATTTAAATTCATGCATAGTTTCTCATAATCCTCATAGTCTTCTAAGTTCTAATTTATTCTTCAGTGGCCAATTTATCATATTATTCCAAATACAAACATTACTAGTAGTTTAATTTCTCGTATATAGTATATTATGTGTTTGATATTAAATTCTCTCATTTATATTTTGTTTGATTTTGAGAAGATTCTGACTAAAAATAGATTATTTATGTCTTGCTATCTAGAATTGTTGTATGTCTCATAGGCTTATAGTATTAATATTACATATTTGTTCTACTTCATTATTATTTAAATTAACATGAAAGAATAATCCTTAGTGCATATATTTAATATGTAAGAACTATTAGTATGAAATTCTAATATAAGAATACTACAATATTTGATAAATATTAATAAAAAGCTACTTTTACAATGATCTACTTTAATATAATTGATAAATAAGATGCTTTTGCCATAAAATAATGCTGTTTATAATTTTTTTTGTAATTATCAGGTGATTTATTATAATTAATTAATATATAATATAACTTCCCTTGATTTAATATGTTTAAGCCCCAGTGGCAGTGCACCAGCTGTACAACTTGTATAGATTAGAAGTAATCAAGGATCAGTAGTACCTATATAAAAAGCATTCACATGCCTGTAGGACCTTTTCGTGTACTCTATATATCAAGTTTTTTTCCAATGCAGAGAATAAATGACCCAAAGGGAAGTATCTTGTATTAGCATTGGTAATCCAATAGTTGGTATATCATATTTTCAGATATTTTTCATTCTTAACATGAATCTATTATTGATATGATATCTTTTTCTTTAACTATAATAATAATAATATTTGATTCAAATCCAAGTATAGTAAACCATATTAATAAACCATATTTAAATATTTGTCTGATATATTCTGTAATCTGATCTCTTTTATGAATAGATCATAAGTAAATTCTATATGCCAATTTTTACGCATGTTAATCAATAGAATTTAATAATTTGTAAGTAAAATGATAAATATTTATAAAAAATGCTGAATTGACCACTTTTATAACTAAGCCTGGAATGAGTTTGGTCATGAAGTCATAAAGTCATAATATCTTCCACAAAATGATTAACATACATGACAAGTATATTTAATGTAATTAACCTATCCATTTGGATATGTAAGTTTTTTTGGTTTACATATGAAGCTTTCACTATGTGGCAAGTTGAAAAATTGGTGTAAATATTTTTTTCTAAACTGATCATTAATTGGACTGTATAAGTGTTATGGAAATGAAAATATTGAATTATTGAAGTGAGAGGGTCATTGTTAGTTTTGAGCAAGTATAATTATTTAATCTGCCATTTTTGATATATATTTAATTTTGAATAAAATCCACCTGATAAAACCTTTCAAATCTATTTCACCTCTTTTAATAATATTGTCTTCATTAAATTCTTATCCTTGTTCTTTACTAGATATATTCAACTCAAACAAAGATAAGTGTAATAACAATAGCAACTCCATGAAAAAGGCAATGCATGGGATCAACTATGCAAAAGCGTAATGGATTAAGATAATGCAACTAGTATATCACTGCCCAACAAACATGGTGTTGAGAAACATGAGCTTTCGTGATTCTTCAGTTGTACATTCATTCCATTCATTGATAAAAGAATAAAATTAAGTATCATGAGCAACTTGATATTTATACTGGTTTGGTGCTGGCTTATACCATTTGATGTATGCTAATTGGATCTAATAATTTCTATGATATAATTAAATTATTGGGTTTTGAGGGAACAATGGAGAATTTCCAATTAATTAGTATGAAATTCATTAAGGAGTAGAGTGTTGAAAAACTTTAGAATAAAATTAATAAATTCCTGAGAAAGTTGTTTCAGGATCATTGTAATTGATACCAGAAATAAAAATTGTTGAGTTATAATCTCATTAAAAATCCTAATTATATGTTCAAAGTAATATAGTACTTGATCAGAATATTTTCTGTTAAATTTTTCATATAGGTGATTTGGAGTGAAAATCTAATTTTTAACTAAAAAGTTGCAATATTTATGTGTTTTTAAATAAGGTATTAAATGGATTATGATTTAAATATAAAAATAAATTGTATGAGAATTTAAAATAAATACCTAATTATATAAATTTGTTATAAACGGTTAAAATATTTCATTGAAAATAAAATAGGATTAAAGAATTTATGATTATTATTAATATAAATGTTGAACATTTTTTTTTATATTATTAGATGCCAATTATTATAATGGAAAATAATAAAAGTTTTTCTTTTTAATTTATAGAAGTTTTAATAAATAAATATTATAATTTTGCATCATTTAATTGATATATGAAATTTTAATAATGTAGATATTATATTGTTTTTAAAATTGTAGTAGTGTATATTATAAACTTTAAAATAAGTAATTTAAAATAAAAAAGAGTAAGGTATTTGTCATCTTCAAATTCTTTAAGATCTTTTATAGGGCCTAATAATCGGGTGAATGAATTACTGCAGATAAATCTTCTATAAATTTTTAATTTACCATTTCTTTTGGATGTTCCATAATTCTGAATGATATTCCGCACGCAACAAAAAATTTAATCATTGCATGATTTATCATGTTATTCCGGATTCAGGAAGATCTGTTGAATTATGGTACTTGTGAATATTCTGTTGTCCACCATTTGGAAGCTTTCTTTTTTTAGGTGCTTTATCTTGTTATTCTAAAACAAGATCCCTAAGTCCTCTTCTATCATTATTTTTATTCAGTAATCCAAATCAGCCAAAGCAAAGAGAACCTTCTATCGAACTGGAATACTTTTTTATATAATAAGCTTTCCAATACTGACTGGAATTAATGAAGTTAGATTTTGATGAGCCTAAATGAGATCTAATGAATGACCTTTGATTGTCCTGTGGCTTTTGTAAATTTAGCAGTTAAATCTATTTGAATTTTCTATTGAAATAGGAATTGTAACAAACATATATTGAATTCATCTGTAATCCATTTCTGTTTAAGAAAATATCTAGAATCCGAAAAGAAAGCTTAACGAAAATTTGATGTGGTGATTATTAATATTCCTTTCAGAGAGAGACGGAAAGAGAGAGAGAGAGAAGAGTTCTTACTACTTTAACTGGTAATAACAATTTCGTTTCCAAAATTTGGTATATAAATTGTATTATTTTGATCTTCTACCAAAATCTACCTTATTAATTTACCTTATTAATTTAATTTTATTTTAACTAGTAGATTTTCAAAAATATTAAAATTATTCAATTCTATTGTATTAGTAAATTTGTTATTTCAATTATGAAGCATTATGATTAATTAATATAATATATCTGAGATTTTTGACTCAATTATGTATATTTGTTTAAGGGGATAATATAAAGGTGAAGTAATTTAGTTATTTTGATTTATATTTGCAAAATATTATATATATCTGCAATTTGATTTTTTAAGACTATTTTTTGATTCATGAAGTATATTATAATAATGGTAATAAATAATGGTAATATGGTATTTAAAGGAAATATTTGTATAATTCTTCAATATTAATTAATGTTAACCTATCATAGGTTTTAAAATCCATTTCTTTTTCTTTTGTATAAATATTTCATAATTTCAATAATAATATGTTATGCAGTAAATTGATTACTATTAGATCAATAATTTAATTTCAGAGTGTATAATATAGTAAGTTGGTCAATCGGATTAAATAGAATATAATTAATGAAATTGATTCCAAAGATTTGGATTGGTTGTGTACGAGATTAAAAAAAATTTAAAAGATTCCTAATCATCTCCCATAAGAGATGTATATTTCCAACTATGTTAGATTTAATTAATACTTGGAAATATATATAAGTAAAATAAGATTGAGGAAATGCCTACTATATGACTTATTAAATGTTACATTCATTAAAATTTTTTTACAAATTTTTTTTGTCATAAAATCATGTGATATATTCGAGATTTAGTATTTTTTCTCTGGAGAAGATGATGATAATGTGACATATTTTGAGTGGTTGGCAGAGGTGTTATTAAGAAATAAGAATTCTTTCCCAAGTAGGTGTCAAGGTTCAAGGCCTCATTAAAATCTGAAATTAAGGTTGAATCATCCAGAAGGTGAGATGGGATAGGATGGTGGAGTGCAAAAATTAATTTTTAATTTTCCAAACAAAATTTTAAGGTGAGACCATTATTGGCATAGTATCCTTGATAAATTAGTGGTATTATATATTCAAGTTCAAACTCATCACCTCATCCATTTCCTCTAAGTCGTGATGTGGTGATGCTTTAAGGTTATTGTTGTTTGACTTGCCTAATGGTAACTTGTTAAAACCAGATGCAGATGGATAATGGGTGTAAATGTTTGCTTATCCCAAGACGTTTCTGTGTTATTGACAAACATCACATGAGTGTACATAGTTCTTGATATCAACTTCCATATGAGATTAAAAGTATCATAAACTAATCACTTGTTAGGTTTCTGAAAATACAGTGAACCACGATCAGGTATCTATATTATAAGTATCTTTCTTACATGACTATGAGTTGAAGAAAATTGATCACGAATTAACTATCATCATTAGTTGAAGAAATTTAAGCAGTTTGACTTTTGAGTTGAAGTAGCAGGTTGATTGTGGTTGAAGGAAATGATAAACCCCAAATTTTTAATTATTTACTATATAAATGGGTCATAATATATACACCATAATAAAGGGGATATGATTTTACCCTGATCAACTTCAAGTTTAAAGTCTCATATAGAGTATTTGTTACGTAGGCCAGTTTCTTGAGCGGATATGTCTTGTGCTGCGACACTGTTGAGCAGAAGTTTCTGGATAGAGTTAAGTGAATGATTTTCGGGGTCGCTGTCATTAAAATTATTTGTTACTTAATAGTTTATTTAATAAAAATATACAAAAAAAATTCAGATATATGTAAAGTATATTATAAAGAAAGGGTATCAATATTAGAATATTTTTCTTTTATCACAGTTTTGATATTTGAAAGTTTGATTAATGATAGCTTTTCATTCTCATTTAGATAAAAACATTAAATAATAGGTAATATTAGGATTAGTTGTTATATCAAAAATGTAGTGATGTTCTTATTAGGAATTTCTTATACTATAGGATGTGTTTAAATATTTGCATGTTAAGTAAATAATGTTATTTCATGTCTGTCTTTAGTTTGTAAATTCCTTTTTTTTTGTAAGATTCCATTAATAAATATAGCATATAGTTGCTGTTGATGAATTTTTAATATAATTCTTGTTAAAATAATTATTATGATATTTTATATTTTTTTTAGAGTTTCAATAGTCATTTCTAAGATAAGATTTGAAGAATTCCACCGTGATGATGAATCAAAAATAGATTATTAAGGTGAATATGATGTTGAATTGTTTTCCAGTATGTAATTAATTCATATCACCATTCAATAAGTTGTTGAGACTCATTAATTCCAGTTACAATTTCAATCAATGTCATGAGATCCGAAATAATTAGTGTCATTTCAACGTGATGCGTCAAATTGTACTGAAATTCTTCTTGGAACTTTTAGTTATATATTTGTTCTATATTGTTTATTAAAATAAGCATTACATCTTCAATTGTCATATTATTAATATTATTAGAGCCATATTGTTACAACCAGTTTTATATCGGTTAGTGATAAACAATATTGAGTGGTTGAATATATAGAGAAGTGTAGTCCTGAAATTTTGATGTTGAGGTGATTTAATTGTGTAAGCCGTTCAATGTTTTGGTTGTATTTGTAAATCTCATAATATATAACACTTCAGTCTCACATTGTTGACCAACGGGTTTTATTACATCTTATTAAAGAATGAATTATTTGAAAATGTTAAAGTAATGATTGCAAGTAATTTAATGAATATATTGGAAAATTTAAAAGTAATAATGGTAAATAATAGTAAAATTATAACATTGTATATAATGCATATAACTTCATTTTAGAGTATGCTATCGATTAGTTATATTTATTTAAATTTTATTGTTATATGATAAGGAGTTGATGTAGTAAGTAGATGTAATAAAATTGTATAGTGATATAAGTCTATAACATTGAAGTTGAAAAGTTTATGTGTAAAATATTGATGTTAAAACTTTTAAAATAATGTGATAAATTTATTTTATTGACAAGGTTTATAATACACGTAAAAAATTAAAATTTATATTGTAAATATATTTTTATAATTTTCACTATTTTCATCATTAATAATATGTTTGTATAGATTAAAGTTAGTGTGTTTGTGATAAATAAGTTGAAATTATCAATGTTTTATAGTTATCTATTTAAGATATCGTTATTTAAATATAATTAGGTTTCCATAATGAAATATTTTAAACTGAAGTGAAATAGAAAGAAAAATTTAAACATTTTGTTTTTTTTAAAAAATTCGATGTCTATAAAAAAGTATGAAAAAGTTTTTTAAAAAAAAGAGATTATCAATCAATTATCTATCTGGATCTCGAGTTAAATGGTTAAATGGTTCATTTGGCTTATTATAAATAAATTACAATTAAACCTTGTCTAAGCCTCTTACCTTACCTGTTGCGGGAATTGAGATTTTACTGCGGCGATAATTCAATGATTTTTCTATTAAATTGAAAGATGAAGTCATATAATCATATCTATTTATTATTGTTCAGCCCAATAAGATCATGCGGATTTTTATAGACTGATATTTTTATTAAACACAATAATAAATTATACTATATATATTTATAGTCAAAAAAGTCACACTTATTGGATGGAAGTAGCTACATCGGTCATAGGGCCCTTCATTGATTGGAAAAATTGCCACTACGTGAGGAACCGAGTCATATATGGGGTCTTTGCAATAAAAAGGTACGAAACTCAAAAAAAAATAAAAATTTAATTAATGTTAAATCTGCACTTATTTTAGTATAAAAAATATAATTAGTATATAAAACAAATTTAAAAATTTTATTGAGTTTCGTAGCTTTCTATTGTAAAGACCCCATATATAGAGGTCAGGTGCAGTTAAAAAAAATTTACTGTTAGCTCAACGCATTTCTTCAGGGCCGGAACTATGTAATGCTGGTCAGCATTATCCAAAAAAGGAAATGATCTATGTGATTTTGGGCTCATTATACGAAAATAACCTGCCCCGACCTTTTTATGTAGCTCGGGTCCTACTACGTGGCCCATTTTCATCCAATCATTCGGTCCTGTGACCGATATAATCCAATAACTATTTAATATTATTATCTGTTAATAATAGCATTCTAATTGAAGATAGGTTGTTCTGATCAATTCTTAAATATTTCTTATTAAAGCAATACCTATAACATGCATAAAAAAAGTATATACTGTATTATATATAGTAAGATGCAGTATCATTAATTTGCATAAATTGTTAATCCAAATTTGGGATAATGACTTTCGAGTCGGGATATCAGATTCTACCAGTCTTTTAGTAGATCCGTTTGAATTGAATCTTTTCATGCACATCAATATAATTACGAAAATAATAATAAAAATAATAATAAAAATAGAATGCTTATAAAAATATATTTTATTGTTGGAAAAAGGTTTAAGAACAAATAAAGGGTTTCATAAAGTTACATGACATGACATGATTATCTTCGCAATTCTTTTGGATCAACAACTCATTTGAGTAACACAGGTAAAACGATCTTCCGTGTAACTTGTGTATAAAAGGGTTATTAATCGGATCTTGGTCCGTAAATTTATTTCATTAAAGAATAAAAGTTTTAAAATTTTTCAAAAAGTATTATCATGTCTCAAGAGGGGAATATAAACTCAATTGAACTAACCAATAATCAATATGAAGAGATATATAGAAATATTCAAGTAAATTTTTCACATAAATTATCATTTAACGAACTTTATAAAAGAAATCATTCAAGAAATGAAAGATATAGAAATCGAATTTGGAGGGTTCCAAATGCCTTTATTATCTTTAGAAGAGAATTACTTCTTACACTTGTTAAAAGTAAAATTTATAAAATAAGAGATTTATCTAAATTCGCAACTCAAAAGTGGATAGAATCACCTAATGATGTTAAACAAAGATATAAAAATTTTTGTGATGATGCTCGCGAATATCATGATTATAGAAGTAGTCCTCCTACTTACCAGTTAATTAAATTCTAGAATCATATTTAGCTTGATCATGTTTTTTAGTAATTTTATTATTCTTTTCTTTTCTTTTTTATTTTTATTTTATTTTTTACTCACCGAAAATAGCCCCTATCACATAATATTGTGTAAGGTATACACAATCGTTTGTTCATTATTATTATAAAATTTTTATAATAAATCATCCTATCCAATAGTTTTCATTATAATTTGTAATATCGAACTTTTTAAATGATTTTTTGTTATATACGATTGTCCAGACCCTTTACGTACAACGGGACCATCATTTGTTATTTAATATCCCATGTGATAGATTACACACAAAATTATATTATGATTAGGTAAACTATAAACTTAATTTTATTTTGTTTATAGTTTAGCAGCCGTAATTATGTTTTCATTTTTCTATGAAGTATAAAAATAGATTTTTTTTTTTTTAACTAATAATTACATCCACTAAATCGCGAAAGGAATTTTTTTCATCACCAAATAGATTATGCTCTGATTGTCGAAGAAAGGAATACTTTTTTTATATTGTCGTTCATAGTTCATAAAATTTACAAAATTCGAGTTTAAATGATCAACAATACAAAGTGCCAATTACATCATAATGAAAAAAAACCGGTTCTTATTCTAATTTCCTATTTTATTTAAAGATAGAAAAGTTAAGGTTAGGGTGAGAAAAAAAAAAATGTAAAGTTTGTTTATAAACGTAATTACATAAATAAAATTTCGAGAAATTTATATTGTAAAAATACGGTATTACAAAAAAATATATTAAAAATCTTTTGTTTATTTATTATTTATTGACACGAAAAAAAAGTTTAAAAAGGTAAACCTAAATGTTACACTACTTATTACTACTTATTGCGTTTCAGATGTTACAGACAAAAATACTCCGTGATTATTGTATCCGTAACTTTCAGAATTTCGCGAGATAAATCGGTTTTGCTACGGCTCATGATATACGAATAAATTACTAAGAAAATTGGACGTAAGACTGAGTTGAATTTAAATGATTAAAATATGTTGCTAGATATTCAGTAATCGTTTATCTGATCTCATTTAATTAGGGATGGCAAAAAACATGATTTAAAACATTTTTGGCGTTTTAAAGCATATTTTAAAAATGTTTTAAAAACATTAAGCACTTTATTAGTCTTTACTACGTAATACAAATTTTAAAAAAATTTAATTTATAATTTTTTAAGCACTTTATTCGATCATTTTCAAACTATCTTCGCTAATATTTTCTAATTATTAAGCATTTATTATATTTCCAATAAAATTATTTAATTTCCGTTATTTTAATAAAATTTATTAGTTTTCATCACTTTCAAACCAAGTATCAATAAGAATAAAACTTTATTTAATATAATCAAAAATAAGGTGGTCCTAAACTTTTTGCGCGGGAATGTATATTTCTAATCTAAAGTTTCAACGTGTATTAATACCAAGAATCCAAAGGTAAATCTGCAAAAAAATGCAAAGAAATATTAACAAAACATTATTTAAGTAAATGCCACTTCACTAATCTTCTTTGGAATTCTTAAATTTTGATATAGCTGCGAAAGATAACTTATAATACGAAAAGTTGCTTAAAAATACAAAAAAGTTTGTTTATTCATTAACGCAATTTTACTATAATAACATGCCGATCAATGTTTCAAATCAATAAAAAAACGTATAAACAATAAAAAACTGATCTTAATTGTTTTATTTTAAAACATATTGTTTAAAATCACGTGCCATCCCTACATGTTAATCTAGGATCATGTAATCGGCTCATGTGATTCATAAGATTTACAAAATGCGCAGTAAACTTGATCCGAACTATAACTAGCCCAGCTGCACCCGATAATCATCACACATGTCACACCCCTCTTTGTTTCCATTTATCTGAGGGGGACAGTTTTTTCGGTTAATTAAAATCCTATTTGTCACGCCCTTATTCATCGCTGTTTGATCACGTGACTACCACATGTTTCTGCATAACGCCGCTAACGCCGGCCCTGCGTGGAAGTTTTCGGGTGCAGCTGGGGTAGTTTCGAACTATGGGATATTCGATAAGAATTTTTGAGCGTTTACTTAAACACGTTATCGTGGTAGAATTTTATCATCTGACTGTAGTAGATAATTGTCTCTTCGAAGTCCCTACGATTAATTGAATTAATTATATTTCGTATATACTACTTTTTCAACAAGATTGCAAATTTCTTTGGGATGTTTTATCAAATTTATCAAATAAAACGCGAAATATGTAAAAAAAAAATTTTATTGAAAATAATAATATTATATACATTAAATTTATTCATAAAGATTACTCATTTTAATGAAAATTGCTAAAACGGTGAATAATATGACAAAGTAAAATATAATATTGCGCATTATTCTCTTTTTAATAATTTCACTATACCTATTACTCTTAATTACTTGAAAAACTTCATAATCATCTGCCTCAAAATTTGCTGGTATACCAGTATTAGGATAAGAACTATTAACATTTATATTACTATACCACGTCCCATTACTAAAACATAAATCATTACCCCCACCAAATGCTGGTCCATAACCTGAATTACAATTTATAGAGTATGCATTACCGTTACTATAACCTACTTTTACGCTTTGAAGGGTATCTTTATTGAAAAGTGAAAATAGAGAACCACTATAACCCACTTTTGCTGTAAATGAGAATAAAAAGCTATCATGTGTAGACTTACATGTGTTATTTGAACACCAAAAGAGTGGATTATACCCTCCAACTATTTGCTCCGAATTTGTGATTTTTATCACAACTATAGTAGCTCCTTTATTGTCACATTTTTCATGAAATGTATTATAACCATCCCTACTGGCACGGTAAATTAAACTAAAATTATAAGGAATATTTTTATCATTATAATGATACTGATTTTTCTTTTCAATCCAACTAGAAATAATGGCAAAACTTTTCTTATTAATTATAATAGAATCATAAATACATTTTGGTTTTCTAGGAGGTTGTATATCAATATTTAATCGTTCATCTGGCGTCATGTGAAATACAAGTACATTATTAACTAAATCCTCCGGTATTACTTTTTTAAAAGGGTATACTTTAGTAATAAAACCTGCTGAAGGGATATGATAAAACCTTATTAATGGAATGAATCTATGAATAGTTCTCTCCATGATTATGATTTCTTCTTTATTCCACTGCTTAGGATCTTGTGAAATATTAGAATGTTGATTCAAGCACCATTTAATCAAACTTTCCCATATAATAATTTCATCCAAAAACAAATCATCCCGACTTAAAAGTAATTCTAATAAAGGAGTTTTTAAAGTTAAAATTTTATCAGATTTAAATAATTTATCTGGTTTAGCACAAATTTCTTCAAGACAATAATTATATAAATCTGAGAAAATATCATGTTGTTGAATAACTTGATAAACGGTTTCAAGTATTTCTATAGGATTTTGTTTTAAAAATTCACGATGTTGATTCAAATATTCATTAATATAAAGAATCAGTGTTTGGATTTTGAGTTCATCTACTGCTATCAAAAGCTTCAAAATATCCGGTGTTTGTAATTTCGTCAAATCAATCTTTCCACAATAAATAAACCTAAGTATTAAATAAAAAAATATTAGTTACTGTGACATTAATTTCATATACGTATACATGTTTATTTAAATTTTATTTATTTTTGATTACCTTAAAATAATTTTAAAAAATTGGGGAGAAATGTTTGGAATATTAAAAGTAAATTTTCCATCCTTTTTCTCAGTTAATTCGTTAGAAAATGCCGTACGAAAATATTGAGACCTGATACGTAAAATATTTGAATGTGCATGTATTT
>JADRCO010001902.1:0-16323 GCA_021464525.1 Rhizophagus sp. LPA8_4_AMF | reverse complement strand
AAAAAAGAACAATAATAAAAGAAGTATTAATTTTACTAATTATTTAAAAAGGATTATATAATTTAAAAAATTATAATTCTGCTTTTTTTTGGTTAGATATTTTTTAAAAATTATATTTATTCTACCTAAAAGAAATCATATGAAATATATATACGGTATATTTATTTAAATAAAAAAAAGATATTTATACTGATTACATCAAAACACTGGCCCGATCCAAACCTAAAAGGCAAAAGAACAAAAAAAAAATCAGGAAAAAGAATTATTAGTAAAAAAAAAAAGTAACCAAGAAAAAATCATTAAACAAACAATTCGAAAAAAGGGCGCTTACAATAGCACCACAGTATCGATCCGATCACTGATCCAAAACCTAAAAGGTGGAAGAACGAAAAAAAGGCAATTAGGAAAAAAATATTACCAATTAGATTATAAAGGGGGAAAATCAAAACCGAAATAAAGTAAAAATATTAAAAAAAAAAACCGGCTTATATTAAAGAAAAATACCGCAAAAAAAAAAAATTTTGAAAAAAAATTCGGTTTTAAAAAACCAAAAAACTGATAAAAAAAAAAAATATAAAAAAAAAAACGAAAAAAAAACACTGAAAATTTTTTTTTTAAATAATCCATTCTGATGCATCATCCCGAGAAGAAATATGACTAAACTTCCTTCGTTAGTATTATAAAAAAAAAAATCTGATCAAAATTTCATTAACCAGAACTGAATTAACTGAATTAGCCCACAAAAATTTTCATGGAAACGAACTATAATGGAATAGATCAGGCGCAGATATATCACGCGTTTTCATGTTACGTAATTTAATGTTACCCAAATTTTTAATTAATTCTATTAAATTCTTCCTAGTTCATAATTATTTATCTCACAAGTATCTTTTTTTAGTCCTAAAAAAAACAAATAAGAATAGATACTTCTATTATTGATTGTATTTAACGTTTACTTATTTTTTAATTATTAGCGTATTCTTTATTCGCACGGAGTAAGAGAAGTTGAACAAATCCATTTTTAATTTAATAGCGTAAATTTCAAATATATACATCTAGAATACGATAGTATGATAAAAATACTTGGAATTAGAAATAATATAAAAAGATTTATAAATGAACATTATAGTAGAATTAAAAATGAATTTGAAATTATAGGTAAATTGAATTAAAAAGTGAATTATAATCTCCATAACTTTAAAGAACATTTTCAATAAATGGAAATTATTTAAAGTTAGATTCATACATCTGTGTAAAAATGTATAAAAAATCGTATTTTTTTTTAAAAGTTCAACGTTACATGGTTAAAATTTTAACGGATATGAAGTAAGCATTTTTTTTTTTTTATCAAATAATTTATTAAATGTGGGAAAAAAGTTGTCAAATAAAGTGTTTAAAACTATCTTTATTATATTTGATATTTAATTTCCAAATTTTTACAGAAAATATTACTAATAAGATGATTTGATAATACATTATATTCGCGTTCATTATTTATTATCACAATTTTATTAAACAACAATAACAAACCAAAAATACTTTCACCGCTGTTGTTGGGGAATTGATTACATACAAGAAGTAGCTTGTAGGTAATAGTTTTGCAAGGTCTTTTTCTTTTATATGAACCAAGAACATCACTTCATTGGCGAAATGGAACTTCCATTCATTATGTATAAAAACCTAGTGAATTTTTTTTTTTATTAATTATCCGTGAATTAATAATTATTTGTGAATTAATAATTATTTATGCTTCCAATATAAATAATTTTTTCGTATCAAAAAATTTTTTCCTTTACTGAAAAGTCCAAGACAACGATCAATTTCTGCGCATTATTATTTATGAATTATTATTTATAGACTTAGATTTTTTTTTAAAAAAAAGAATAGATAATAAGGAAAAAAAATTTTTTTTTAAATTAAGTTGTAGTATAATAATTATTTTTTCTTCGTTAAAAAAGACTTTTTTTCCTTTTTAGGTAGTATATTTCTTAATTTAATTGCAATATCACAAACGTCATACGGCGAAACGTTGTGAAACATTGAAACATTGTGAAACATGATACATTGGTAGATCATGCTAAATTTAAACTTGTAATTACGCAATCCGGAGTTTTACGTTAAAAAAGCATAAATGACACTTTAGTTCATTGACAAAAAAAAATATAATATTATGTCTACAATTCGAAGTGATTTAGTTCTAGCAGCAATTAATAGAGCATGGTTATTAATTGATTATAATATTCATGATGACGTACACAAACAACATGAATTTAAGCAACAAACAATTCTTGCTGACAATTCTCTTACAATCGATGAAAAAAATCTGGCAATAAGATGGAATAATGAGGGTTATGACCGAGATAGAATTTTTTATAATGAAGGAACAACAAGAATTTGTGAAAATTGTAACCAAGAATGTTTGGCTACATCATATTGTGAATATTGTGTTCAAAATTATTTAAAAGCAAAATTTTCAAATTGGACATCTGGAAATAATGATATTGATAATTTAATACAAAAATGTCAAACTGAGTCACTTATGCCATATATGATAATTGAATGGATTCCATATAATAATTTACAAAATATTGAATATCTAACAAAAGGTGGATTTTCTAAAATTTATACAGCAACTTGGATTGATGGAGGATATGAAGAATGGGATTCTGAGAATCAACAATTACAAAGATCTGGAGATCTTGATGTAATACTAAAAGAATTAGAAAATATTGAAAATGCAAATCAAGATTGGTTTGAAGAGGTTTGTAGTCTAAGAATACCTAAAAACTTGTATTATTCAAAATTAATTATTATTATTAAAATTATAAATTATTTTTTTATAGGCTAAATCACATTTAACTATAAGTAATAAACGTCAAGAAATTGTTCGATGTTATGGTTTAACACAAAATCCATCAAATGAAAATTATATGCTTATAATGAGAAAGGAAGATGCTAATTTAAGAGAATTTTTACAACAGAAACATAATCAATTAGTATGGAAAGACAGAATTGAAATTATTTATAAAATTATTGATGCACTTTATTATATTCATAAAGAGAATTCAATTCATAGAGATTTACATTCTGGAAATATATTATATTCACAATTTAATGATGATTGGGTAATTAGTGATCTTGGATTTTGTGGTCCTGCTGATAAACCATCAACAAGTATATATGGTAATCTTCCTTATATAGCACCTGAAATTATTAATGGAAACAAGTATACTTTTAAATCTGATATTTATAGTATTGGCATGCTTATGTGGGAAATTTCATCTGGACAATCACCATTTAATAGACATGAAAATGATTATGATCTTGCACTCAAGATTATTAATGGTATGAGGCCAAAAATGATATCAGAAGCTCCTTTAAAATATAAAAATTTGATAGAACAATGCTGGGATGCTGATCCATTAGAAAGACCTGATATTGATACACTTCTTGATAAAATAAGAGAAATTAAGTTTTACTATCAAAATAATCCAAATGAATTACCTCAACCTAAAACAAATATAAATAAAGAAATAAACTATGCAAGCACAAGCAATAAATTATTTACAAGTAAAATTCATAAATTTGAATATTTACCTGAACCAAAAAATGCAACAGAAGGTATAATTTATTAATATTTATAACTATTTAATCTTTCTTTGTTATTACTAATACAAAATTTTTTTAAATAATAACAGAAGAACAAGAAGGTGATTAAATTTAATGCTTATTCTTATTAAAATATAATTAGTCAATAAAAAATTAAAAATAACTCTGTTTATATCATAGCATTCCATAGTAAATTATACGATTTTAATATTCCAAAAAACAGTAAGTGTTTTTAAGTTTATGTTGAATTTATTATATGGTGTAATATTGAATAATTGTTTTATTTTTAGTTGATGAATTTGGCCAATCAAGTAACCAGAATAACAAAAGAAATAGTAATGTTATTGAAGGTAATTTCAAATAAGAATAAATGTTCAATTATGTTAAATGCTCAGTATTAATATTTTAATTTTAGCTGATAATACAAGATTGACAAAGGTGTTTAAAAAATTACGGGTAAATTCAAAAAATGGTGAGTAAAATATTAAATAGATAAATTCTAAAATTAGAGTTTATTTGTATAAATAGTAAAATGTTATTTTATTTATTAGTTGATATACAAAATAACTATTATAGAGATACAATCCAACAGCCACAAACTGGTGATATTGATGGTAAGTAAACAATTATTTATTTATTAATATTTTTTATATAATAAGTAATTGTATATTATTTTTGTTTCGTAGATGATGATGAATATAATAATCCAAACCTTCATTCAGAAGAACAAGAATTTGAAATTCCTGATGGTTGGTTTATTTTACAAAATTATACTTAATATTTATATTAGTGGTAATTTTTTATTTACTAATACATCTGATTTTCTTAGAGGGGTTTTAAATTATTCTATAAACTAGAATAAAGGTGATATTATTTATTTTATTTTGAAATTTTTGAAATTGAATTATTTAAACACTGAGTATAAAAGAAATTCTTAGTTTGTAATTTAAATAATTTTTTTTATATATGAATTATTAACTTAAAGATTATATTATTATTTAAATAAATAAATGAAATTTTTTTAAATTTTATTGTTAACAATATTATTTTAGTTCATATAGCATAATTTATGATTTCAAATTTCCAAAAAGATGTCTTCTTTTCACATATGGAAATAATCCAATAGCGATATTCTAAGTTTATCTTTGAAGATAAAAAAGAATTGATCAATAATCTAAGTAACTTAAAATTTCAGTAAATTGTAACTTTACTTAATTTAATGTCTAATACAATATAAAAGATGAATAAATATAGAATTATAAATCATGTTTGATAATTAAACCCATTTGAAATTTTTTTTTTCTCTTATATCATTTACAAATATATAAAATTATCCAAATAATTTTAATAATTGAGATTAAAGAAATAAATCTTAATAGATATTGTATGTAAAGTTATATTAAACATTTATGTGGTTGTATGTCAAGTATTTTACGATAAAGTCTTAATTTTATAATTCAATTTTAAACTAAACTATTTATACTCTTATGTCTTAATTTATCTAAAGTAAAAAATAGTTTAAATAACAAAAATATAAAAAGTAAAATTAAAATTTCGTATGTCGGAATATTGGAGCATTTTTTTATATTAAAAATATTTAGAGCTTTATATATATTACAGTTTATTTCATTTTAATGATATCCTATAATTGGAAGCAATGACATAAAAAATAAGAAATATTCTAAATATTCTAAGAACACTAATCTAAAGTATGTGTAATAACAAAATAACAAAAATAATCAGATTTTATAGAGATAGAAACAGACAATGATTAATAGTTAAAAATAATTTGTGAATTACCATATTTTTATAATAAATAATTATATATTTAAAATATTTATAAAACTATAAAATTATAATTTTGAAAGTATTTTTAATCCATTTTTTGTCAAAGGTTGAAATTAGCGGAAAAAGTCCTCTAGGTCGTAGCAGGCTGCTCCTATGAAGACCGGGCAAAGCGTCAGAAAGGGTATAGGTAACTAGGGCATAGTGATCCGGTGATACATAATGAAATGTTCATCGATTAACGGATTAAAGCTACTCAAGGGACAACAAGCTGAACTTCCACGAGAGACCACTATCAGATTACCAATTTTTCTTTAGATAAATATCGTGATAATTTAGTTTTAAAGAATTATTACGTATATGCACACTTAGTTACATTTTTATATTAAAAAATTTGATTTTGTTTGTTAAGAAGCATGTGCAAAATCGTTAACTAGTATGATTTAATATTTCTCATGCAATAAATTGGAATGATTTGAAAAAATATTAATATTATTATTTTATGTTAACACAATTAATAATGTCAACTAGATTTAGATGGCACTAATCTAGCATTATGCTTTAAGGAACTTTAAAATTCTCACGATCATCATTATAAAGTTCTAATAATTATCATTTTTACATATTCCTAATGTTGATAAAGATCCTCCATATTCAATATGATTCATCAGATCTTTTGAATTCATAATTGTACCTTTCAATTTATTTTAATATAATTTGTAAAGTAACTAGCCTAAAATTATAAATATAAGAAATAATTATACTATAACCTTCTTTAGAAATTGCAGAAATTGATAGTGAATTGATATCTTGATTAAAGTATCATCATTAATTGATTTTTCATTATCTTTTTCACCAATTATTAAACAATATAAACTAATTCCTGCTTTTTCGTAATCAAAGTGGTTACCCTAGATGAACCAATCATTAAAACTTAAATCTAACATTTTAAGATTGTTGAAAAAAATAGATAAATCAATATCTTCAAATTTTAAACTAGTATTACCAAATATTTTTAAATTAATACATTTAATAAATGATATATCACTAAGATTCAAATTGGTTAATACCCAATTTAATTATAAAATCGGCTACTAATCCTAAATTGTTTGTGATTATGATAATATCATTAAATTTAGGATAATCCCTATTATACCAAAATTTGTAATCAAAAATGAATTCCTTTAGATCATTTTTTTTGATTTGCAGGAGAAATAAAATCTTGTATAATTTTATCACCATATATTAAACTAATTTTAAGCTAGAAGATTTTGAGAGCGAATATTAAAAAGGTTAAAATTTTTTTTCTGTTATTTTGATATCAAAGTTATCATAAATATATAATGCAAGATTATGCAAATCTTTAATTTTGTGTTGCATGATTCCAATAATTTTTCATCATCAAAACATATATTCCAATTTAAACAATTTTAATCTTTGACAATGTCTTATAATTGAATGAAAGAGATAGTTTATAAAATCATCCTCACCTTTAATAACTCTGTATAGTTAGTTCATTTTGTTTTTTTTTTGAAAATTCTTTGCCATGAAATTATTTCATCATTTAAATCACGAATATTAAATTCTTTTAAAAATATTCCATAACTAAATAAAAGGATGATTCATTTTCATTATATAATAGTTCACGATTTCTTTTTTTAAGACCAAGCTAACTTTTATTACGGTCCTCTTTATTGAAACGATTAATATACTGGGTTTGTATGATCAAAATAAAATTTCCTTTCAATATCCCATATTGCATAATTTGAATGGATTTTCCAAAAGATAGATACAGTCAATTCGCCAATTTGCTTATTCATAAGTAGGAAATTGAATAAACTAGCACTATCATCTTTCAACTCATTAATAATTTAAAATACTGTAAGTTCTATTATTGGACATCTTTATGTGGAAGAGAAAATAGATTTTTGACAACAATTTTGACTATAAGTCATGATATACACATAGGTATGTAACTTTCTATTGACAGTCCGAATACTTATTGTATAAATAATTAATCATTTATTTAGTGTAATATAGTGTATAATTTAAAGTTTGACTTGGCAATACAAAAATTGGAAATAAGACACGTCACACGTGTATATATTTTTTAATAGTCCATTATTATTAAGTTAAACAGCGATTGTAATAATGTTATTAATCAGCCAAATTTTGATGTAAAATAACTGTCCCAATTTTATGGACCTTATAAGTAATTTATACCATTAGGTTGAAGCTTGTTAAATTAATATGCAGTACATTAAACTGAAATTCTGAAATTTGTATTAGTTACCTTAATATATGGTAATAATTACAACTAAATAATTGAATTAATCGAATTTCAAAATTAACTAGTACATTTTTACTATGTAAAGAGCCAACCTATTGAATAACATTTGTGAGAAATTCAACACAATCCTTACTATATCAGATATTAAATAATATTATGATGTTCTATTAACACTATGAGTGTATGAATAGTTTGCTAACATTTAGCAAAACTTAAAAGACTTACTTTACAGAAGTAAGAAAATTAATCTAAAATACAAGTGAATATTCTAAAAGTATTAAATCTCATAATCAACTTTTTCAATATGTTAAAGCAGACAAACCATTATAAAAGTATTTTTAATAAATGTTTTGAGGTGATTTAAAAAATATGATTTATATGAATTTCAATGCATCAGTAAATGGCTAATGCATTAGTTTATGTAGTCATTATTCTAAAGAACAACTTTTCCAATGTACTGTACTATGTTAAATTGTTATAGATACTGTAATGGCAATCTTAAACTAATACTTTATATTATTTATTTATCAATTTTGTTAATTCAGAATTATTTTTTTATATTAATTTATTTATTATAATTTAAAGTTCAAGCAATTTCTATAATTATTATTCGTTATTAAAAATTATTAGTGAAACAAGGAAAGCTAAATAATTTATAAAGAAATAACTAGTACCAGTATTAAGCTTACATAAACTTATTGTAAGTCTATCGTTATCATTGCTTAGGTTAATATCGCTTAGAAATATTCAGTTTTAAATAAGCGTCCTTAACCAAATAAATTCCACCTTTATTTCTTTTCTGAAAACTGTCACTTCCAAACTATTTAAATTCTGGCAATAAAAAAGTGAAACATCTTCGATATCAGTTATAAATGGACTCTACTTTTTACGATTTCTTCATTATCAAAACCTGTAATTACTTCTTACCCATTACAATTCCAATCGTTAATTAATTGATTAAACTAAAGAAAACTTTTGCTGTAATCCTGTAACAGCGTTTCCGTTTAAGTAGTTTGTTTCTGAGTAAAAGAGTTTAGCTTAACATTTTTTTTTGAGAAATAGAGGAAAGCTACCCTTGCCAAAATTGGGATATACTGTATTACCCTGGAAGATAAAATATGTGCATTTAATTATGAATAAGAATATTATTTTTTATCGAAATGCCCACCAATTTCGTTAGGTATATTGAATTTTAGCTGTACCTCGTAACAGTCGTGACAATCGTAACATGACTAACATGTGTATCATATGTAGCTAACCCGTACATTGTTTATTTCCTTTATTTTTAAATTTTTAAAATTCATATATATTAATTCAATTTTGATTGGATATTACTTATTGAATTTTTAAATATCATTTTATATTATAAGGTCAAATGGTTAAAAGATATTTGACGTAACCATAATAAAATTATGTTCTCTTGTAGCTATTATTTATTGCGAGTATCGTATTAAAATAAACTACTATTATTTGACTATCAATAAAGTGTTAGTTTGGAATATATTTAAATTGATATCAAATTTTAGAATATCATACATTTGACATTTTGTACGATGAACTACAAATTTATGAAATTAAGATATATTTTTTGAATCGAGACCGTTATACTTCAAAAAACATCATTTATCAGTAGATAAGTTTTCTAGTTAACTTAATTCGGACAAAATAAACTCTCTGAGTAGAACCTCAGTGATCTTTAAATTTATATTCCTAATTTCTTTAAATATCAAAAGAAATATAAGCCTTTTTAGGAAAATTTAGATAATCAATGAATACTACTATTCCGCGCCCTTTGTTTAAAAATTTCACATAAGGATGAATCTCCTTCTCCAGATGCTTAGATGGAAAAATTTTTGTGTAGATTTTTAACGGTGCAAAGGCAAAGTTAATCAAGGATTGATATGGCGGCGCAGAAGCGTAACAAGAGCAAAGAACCTCATCAACAAGAATAGTCCCACTTCGAGTCAAGGGACTAAAATAACCTTTCCTTCGTTCCTTATCAAACGAAAATAATGAGTTTTCTCTTTTCTCTGCAATACAATAAAACTTCAAAATAAATATACTAACTTTCGTTATACGCGTTGTAGTAACAGAAACTAATTTCTCTCCATCTAAAACAAAAAGATTAGTTTTGTTTGGTATAACATTTTTGGCAAAATCGGTTCCACCGTTATTCATGAAAATATGATGCTCAGGAGTAATGCAAAGAGTTCCTTAATAAACAAATAAGATTAGAGAAAAGTTTATAGGTAGTACGTATTAATATATAATAATCACCCAGTGATCCATCCCGCTTCATGAAATCAATTAATTGAAATTCTGTCACCGAATTGTGGTCGGTATGAATAAATAAAAACACTTCGCTGAAGACATGTTTCCCATTCTCAAATCCACAACATACATAGTCTCCAATAACGAGTTCCGAAATCTTGATAACTTTGCCATTTCGCAAAGTAACTTTTGAATCTGCGGCAAAACATTCTTTTTCTTCAATTGGATTACTGAAAAAATCTTTAACTAAATCTGAATATGTACTCAAATCATATATATAATTTATCTGATTTCCTCGCATTTGCCGGTTTTTGTGAACTTTTTCAAAGTTATCTATTCTATAGAGATCTGGAAAACCTAAAATATAATTTTTGAGTTTCGTCATATGACGCGCGACAATTGGGTCGTCAGGTTCTCCAAAAATATCGGGATTAGGCGATATAATAAATCTGTTGTCAAATTGACTTAGGAATTCCTTTTGTTCTGGGACCAATGAATTGAAGAGCAAATCAGGATCTATTGTTGGAGCCTTTTTGCACTTTGTAAATACCGCAATCATGTGGTTTAACGACTCTTTGCCGAGAAATTTTATAATTTGATCAATAGTGTCTCTCTGTTCCTTGGTAAAACGAGTAGCCTCTTAAATTAGGAAACTTTTTTTAGTCATTTGAAAACTTCATAAAAAAATTCTAATCTTTTACACACCTATAACAACTATGATAGCTTGAATTCCACATGTACATTGTAAGATTGCTTGTGCCATATCTCTCGATATTTCCTGATTCGTTTTATCAGTCTTAAAAATTCCGGGTGTATCAATGATAGTAAACATTTTCTCATTTATTATAGTCGAGGCCATTTGGCATTTTTTAGTTAAGGAAATCTTAAAAGTTCCATTATATCAAGAATTTCAGAATTTCATTTGAATAATTTGTAAAAATTTTTTCATTACAATTACTTACAGTCGAATCAGAGACGAAAAAATCATCTCTTCCCAAAAGCAAATTTCCCAAGGTACTTTTTCCAGACCCTTTAATTTAGAAACAAAAAAAAAGTAATTTTTTAATTTAAATAAATACAAGCGCAAGATCTTACCAGTTTTTCCTATTAGGAGGATAACTGGGTAATTTGCATTGTCATTACTTGAAGAGTATTGGTGTGACATTACAAGAGATTGAGCACTATCGGATAAAGAATTAATCAGTTTGAAGGAGTGAAAACAAAAAAAAAAAAATAGCCAATTTTGAGAATTAAATGAAATGTTACATGAATATATCGCAAGAACCAATTTTTTTTTCCTTCAGATCTACTTATTTAAAGTTCTTTGGCTAATGGTCGTCAAAAGACATTCTTTTTTAGTCGTGATCTTTAAGTACTAACGCCCATCACATCTTTTCACTATAGTGCAACCAAAAAAAAATAGGCTAAAGTTATTACATCATGATCAGATGTATTTTTATGTGAAAATATTCTCACTAAAAAAAAATAAAATAAAATAAATAATAAACAAAAAATTAATGATTAACACTATTAAGGAATATAAGATGACGATAGTCCGTATAAAATCTACTTAAGAGACAAATTTATCGCTTGTGACTTTTGAACTTTAACCAGAGTATAAACGTCATAGTAAATTGACAATTGAATATTAATGTAAAGAATTTTTTGTTGGAAGTCGCATAAATCCAAATATTAGTCGCTGTATTTGTCATTTAGCTAACATGTATCATAATGGGCCTAACCCATTATAAACGCTAAAACCAAATGTTAAAACCACTACAGCATAAAAATTTTTTATTGATTTCCTAAAAAGTAAATAGGATCTACACAAAAGAAATCTTACGTAAGATCTTTTTGCCGTGTTGATCGTTAATAATCACATTATTCAGTAACTATTATTTCTGTTGTGTAATTTTTACATTTACGTTTTAGTCGATTAATTAATTAATAAATAAAAAAATATTTTTTTCCCAAGTTTTTCATTATAAGATAATTTTCCACTTATAATCGTTATATCATAATGATATCATACGAAATCATAAGATCCATGGTTATACGAAAAAAGTGATGGTTCCGTAGTACGTGGTGGGCTGGTGGCTACTGTAAAGAAATGTAATGGCAATTTGTACGAATATAAATAATATATAATGAATTTAGCTTTTGATGTTATATTATCATCAGCTTTTTAAATTCTAAGAATTTGATTCAAAACATTATGACATTGGATCTTCGCAGGAGAATTTTGACGGATCCTTATTCTACGGCGCCAGCAATTCTAATAATTGGCAAAACAGGTGAGAATAAAAATCCAAATGAAAAATGAAAAATTGAAGTTTAATCTAAAATGGTTTAATTAGGCTCGGGAAAAAGCACGTTGGCAAATAAACTGTTTGAAGATGATGAAAAGTTCAAAACATCGGATAGTCGAGTAAGAAAACGTAGCTATTTTTTAGTAATATATTAACCGAAATTAATATTCGACATATTGTTTCAAGGAATCTTGTACCCAGTTTTGCCAATGTGACCTAATCAAATTGCATGATGATGAATGTATTGAATACAACCTTGTTGATACCCCAGGTATTTTTGATGTGAGAAAACCAAATGATGAAACTCTGAAAGAAATTGCGCGATCAATTGTCCAATGCGGTCATGGTATCAAAGCAATTTTGTATGTTATAGGTAAACAAATAATAATTGACGTTACAATTAATAAATGATTATTTAAAATATATATTTCAAATGCTCATTTATTGTAAATTTTCAAGAATGGGGCAAAGACACTCTTGAGCAAAAAGCAACAACTGACGTAATCCTAAAATTCCTCGGCGAAAAAGAATCTTGTAGTCATATGATTGTTGTTTTTACTAAATGCAATAAAAAACAGACTAAAGACCGCTATAGAATGGAAGATGATTTCGGTAGCTACCTTAAAACGTTTTTGGAAAAAGTCGGTAATCGCTGGGTCATCTTGCCGAATCCGGAAATTTTTGACAAACCAAATGATTCAGTTGTGGAGCGACATTTGAATGACCTAAAATATTACATTAAAATGATGCCAAAACCTTATACCACAGATTTGTTTGAAAAAGTTAGAATTGCACGTGAGAAAGAATTGCAAGAAATTGAATCAAACGAGAAGAAGACTGGGGTAGTGGAAACAAATAAAAAAATAGATGCAGGAACCGACGCAGCCAAGGAAGGATTCAAGGATGAGGGAGGTGGTTGTTTTTCTCTGCATTCAAAGGTTATCCTTGCAAACGGCAAAAGAATTGAAGTGTCGCAATTGAGCATCGGTGATAAAGTTTGTTGTGGCGAGAAAAATGGTAAATTGATTTTTAGCGAGATTTATGCAGTCATCCATACAGACAATCAGACCTTGACTCAATATCAACGGATCGATTATCTAAAGTCAGATGGCACAAAAGGTAATAAAATTAACTTCCAATTAAATCATTATTATTAAATGGTATCATAATAGCATTGTGTCATCTTTTTTTCTATTAGGCGTCCTACGTCTCACACCAAAACATCATTTATTCGTTTCTCAGGGAAAAACAATTTTTGCTGAAGACGTTCGAGCTTACGAAACTGAGCTCTTACTTTCTGATGGCAAAAAATTAATTCCTGTGATTCCATATCGGGTTACAAAAGTAATTAATCTTAATGTTCCGTTTTTAATGAATTTTCTTTATATTAACCTTTTTTCTGTTCAATTCAATTTGATTAACTTAAGGAATGGGAACTTGGTTACACTGCTCCACTTACACAAAGTGGTAAAATTGTTGTTGATGATATACTTTGCTCGTGCTATGCTGTTGCTCCACCTTACCAAGCGATCATCGATTTCGTAATGATGTCTTTCCGTTTCTACTTATGGATCATGCCCAATCCTGATTGTAAGAAAGAAATTCATCCTTATATTCGTTATTTGAAACGAGGTCAATGGATTCTCGAACAGATAGAAAATTTTAACACGATTGTTAAGAGATCGTGAATATAATTATGTTCTACTATATTTATTAAATCTATTTAATTAAAATGTTGTTATATAAAACTTTTTTAATTTTGTTGAATTTAGAATTAAACAAATTTACAAAAATCAAGTTGTCCATTTGTTGTTATAGATGCGCTTTTGTGAACACCTAAGGTTTAAATTTACTTTCATCTTCGCAAGACTGAAATATTTGTTAATGTTATTCCTATGAATAATTAGTGATTTGCTTAATGATATTAAAGCCACGGAAATTGACCATATATTTAAAGGAAATTAGTAATGAAACTGATGAAAAATTCAGTTGTTCCATAAATACAGTATCTGAACTTTGTGCCGAGTAACTGTTTTATCAGGTTTATATCATTTAACTGATTGTACTAACATAAATCATCAATTGTAAATGCTTTGCAAAGTAATTCTTCCATGAGTGTATTGCTGATATATACACCAGTAAACCCAAAATATCTCATTTTATGTCCCAAAACATTTTTTTTTCGTCTTCTTTCTCTGTTATTAAAGTTATAAATTTTTTATGTCATTTATACTCAACAAATAAAAAAATAATTTACTACGATTATAACAACTTTTGCGAATCAAAAAATGTATCGCAATAACAAAAAATTAGCTAAGAAATAAACAGACAGGAACTTTCTAATTCAATACACATACTATATTTCAACCAAATTTGAACCAAATTTTAGTCTTTAGAATAAGGTGAATAGGGTGTAATAATAGTTTTCCGTATAAGTTATTCATATTTTCGCATTCATTATTAAATTGGAATGAAAGAATACAAGTTGTTTATCAATATTATTCTCGATTTCTCAATTTTAATTGTTACACATCTTTAACGTGATACCCTAAATGAATCCTCAATTCAATCATGCACAGTATTTGGGTATTTCATTATACCACGTGTCCACGTTAAGATTTACTAAGAGAAATGACAAGCGGATGCCTTAACACTAAGTGCTGCGTTGGTATTTTATTTGAACCTGAATCTTATTATAATGAAACAATTTCAATTTTCAAATAATGATAATATCTAGTATATTATTCATGGTTATTTGGCGTAAAAAAGAAACATGAAAAGTGTTAAAGTCTTTGAATCAGTTATACTATTGTAAAATAATAATTTTTTTATTAAAGAAGATATTAATTTTAGAGCTAAAATAGATTGGAGTTATTATCGCCAGTTTTCAGAATTCTGCTACCCCATGCAAATTAATAAAAAAAATTATCAGATTACCGGATGATTACTGGACAAAACCCGGACAATTTGTCCGGTAATCGTCCGGTAATCATAGCAATCATAATCACCTAGTAACCACAACGTATACAGAATTCTGAAAATTGCGATAAAGTTTACTGTAAGGAATAATAATAATTTATAAAAACTATATTTAATAATGCTTTGCTCTGTAGTGGTTTTATCTCCTATACGTTTAATTTAGGTTGGAACTACCGTAAAATCTCAAATTTTAGCACCTACTGAATTTAAGCACCCCTGTCACTTTTACCACAACGTTTGCATAAACTAAAATTAAGCACCTCCAAATTTAAGCATCCTTTAATTATTAATTTATTAATTAATACATCGATATAGTATAATTTATTATAATTAAAATTAAGCACCCCTACCAATTTCATCAATCACGTGACTGTAAAAAAGGGGTGCTTAAATTTGAGATTTTACGGTACTAGGGTTAATACAAATTCATTTGAGTTATTTCCTGTTCGAAACACTAAATTTTAATTTATTTTTAGAGAAAATAGATCGCCATTTTCAATTTAACCAATATAAAGGAACCATACGATATTTATAGTCTTGTTAGAAAACGATGAATCAACCAATTGACAACTTGCTGCGCCTGCTGCAGTTGTAGGTACTTAAGAATCTTAAATTTTGTTATGAGTGTTTAATAAAATAAGGATTTATAATTTATCAACCGGTTGAATATATCGACCCCCGATTTTGGCCAGCATTACAGCATTAAGAAATTAAGCCATAGGACAATATCGTATTTTAAACACCGAAAAAATTCAAGTCTCTAGAATGCTTGGTAATTTTTGAAGTGAGGGAGGTCAATACCTGATAAATTGTTTTTTTCTTAAAAATATATAAATTTTCTTTATTTGGATAAATTTCAATTAAAATAAATATTCTTTCATAAGGTTAAATATAGATAGCAAACTAACTGTCAGCATTAATTTATAAATTACCTACCGTATATCACGGACCATAGTACCCCGGGTATCTTGCAAATTTTGGAGGTTTTTTGCTTATACCCGGGTACATTACATGAGTGGATACTATACATAGTGGGGGGTACAGGATTTTTAAAATACCCGGGTATATTTCCGTGTATAA
>JADRCO010001901.1:0-16325 GCA_021464525.1 Rhizophagus sp. LPA8_4_AMF | reverse complement strand
AATACCCTAACCCTAATCCTAACCCTAATATAAGCCTAAATTCATATATAAATGACGGCAACCAATCAGAACTGTGGGGGTAAATTAGTAAACCCAGCTTTGCTGAGGCATAACCCAGTAACCCACGTAGTTTACCTATTATTAAATAGTACAAGTCAGCCGATGCATTATTTCTGTACTTTAACAGCTGTAATTTTTTTTTACATCTTAGGTGAATGGAAAGAGAAACAATAGAGATAATATTCTTTCAGTAATAAACTATAATTCTGTACTATAAGTTTATATAATGTATGTTTTATTATATATAATTTTATTAAACCATAAAAATTAAAAGTGTTTATTAATAATATATACAGGATACATAAAAGTAAAAAAAAGAAAGAGTAACATATAATTAGATGTAAAATAAACTATATGTAGAGAATATTTTTTCGCGTAAAAAATAGCAGAAATATTATTTCGTATAAGTGGAATGAAAAATTCTCTTTCTGCTCATATTCTGGCGGTAATGGATTTCGGGATGACAATACATTGACCACAATACTTTGTTCAAAAGGATGTTACCAACCTATCAATATCCCCAAATCTCATATGCGAAATGATGATTGCCTAAAAATATCTATATTCGAATATTGTTTTGTTAGTATGATAATAGCGTGGTCGGAGACAAAAATAAATTCGAAAAAAATAATGCGAATATATATGCAATTCGCACGTCGTATTCTTCGGCAAGAATTTTACCGGCGTATTTCAGGTGATCGATCTCACATGACGAAGTTATCGTCTATGCTTTCACATTTACTATTGAGATTCCACGCTGAAGAGCATTCCAGCATTTGAGACGATAAGTTCGTTCTCCGTAATATTTACCAGAACCCCATTCACCCTTTATATTATTCCCCATTGGTCGGAAACTTTTGCCAAGAATAAATTTTTATTAATACAATGGTAGCGCGATATAACACACAAAAAATAAATACAAATCGGGTCATAACCCGGGATACATGTTGAAATTTATCCTAACTAATGGATGTAGTTTAGTTATTTCTTTTGCATGTCACGCTTTTTACTATATTAAGAAATATTTATCGCTTGTTGTCTTTGATTTTCCAACCGATAAACCCTATTACCATTATACTGCAACTCATAACTATATGTCCAAAGTATAACATAAAATTCCGCACGATTGATTATATCGATTGGCATATGTTGCACTACTTGATTGAGTGTTATATTATGGAATGTCATACCAGGTGGAATGTTATTAATTAGAGCACCAGCATCATCTACAAAATATACTCTTGCAACTTCGGTAGTCATTCTCTCAATCCTTACACTGACATTTTGAACGTTATAAATGCTCTTGGTATCAGTGTTATCATTAAAATATGAAAAACTGCCTTGTTTTACTATTGTAACAGAGCAGTTAATAAGACCTGTCATTGACATGATGTTATTAACAATAAATATTTTGAAATGATTTTATGCAATTATTAACATACCTTAAAAATGTGAAACGACTGAAAAGCATCAAGATACTATCATGTCAAAATCCAGCCCGTTTTATAACATTATAAAATCCGCAGAAGCAGACGATCTCTGAATCATGTATTACATTTATAATTACCTCCTTGAAAATCACGGCGATTAGCATACACATCCCCAAATCCCCATCACGCGAAATAAGATTGCCAAAAAATATCCATATTCGAAGATTGTTTTATCGATAGTAGCATGGCTAAAGGGGAAGAAATGGAAAAATGCTTCGGTAGAAAGAATTTTTATGTTAGTGGTGCGAAAAAAAATATATATGTGCGATCAGCACGTCGCACAACTCCTATTCATTCGGCAAGAATTTTCCCGATATAGTACTGCGCGTTTCAGGTGATCACGGAGTTACTCTACTGCGCATAGCACATGAACCAATGATGTCTTACTACGCATGATATCTAAGCGATTCGAAAAAAAAGAAACGAAGTAATAAACCTACCTATACGATGCTTCAGTCTATGTGAGTATGATTCACCAGATAATTCTCCTGCTTTAGCGCCTAACGGCAGGCGGTAAGCCATTTATTATACTTATATTATGTTCAAATAATAAAATCGCATTACTCCATGAAAAATAAAAATCATGTGACAGCGTGAAATTTTCAATCTGTGGGTTAAAAACTGCATATAAACTTTTTTATTTTTCCAATGCATATGTATAATATATAACCACATTAAACAATGTGTGAGCAAACAAACTGTTTCATTATTTTTTTTGCGTGTAAAAAAAATGCAGATCGTGACCGCCCAGTCGTAGTTGTTTGAAATTTCGCAATTATTTAACTACTAACAGAATGTTTAATGTTCAGAAAGAACCAATCTTTCTGTTTGATGATCATTCCCTTCATCAGATTTAAATAGCAAGAGCACAAATTGAAGCTAGCAGATTATAAAAATTAGTAAAGTCAAACATAAATTGAATAGCAGAAGTGATTTTCCAAATAACATATACAAAGTTACATTTACCGTTCTACTGTTTTTCTCCTATTTTACTCCTATTTTAACAATGTATATACGATGTTCGACAGAACTGGAGAACCTGATGCCATCTTCCCATTCAGGTTGAATAGTAACCTCCAACACTCTTGGAACAAATATTTTTCCGATTAATCTACAATGAGCATTGTCTTCTTCGTCTTTCTTCATTGCTTCAACTACGAAACTGAGAACTGCTAACCGTAATAACAATTATCGAACAGCCTTTTTTACTGCTTTAATCCCACTTGATAACTTGATTTCCCCTAACTCGATTGTGATGTCTGAAATGTCAGCCCCTGATATTCTTCCTCGAAAATCAATATCAAGAACAGTATTGAAGGGTGCCTAAAAAATTATATAATGAATGAGGGTCAGTATATTATATTTAATTTCCAATTGCATTAAAAAAGTATAAAAAATACCTGATTGTTTTCTAATGCTGTTCTTGCATCTAACATGTATGATGTCAATAGCATAATGGACAAAAAGCGCGTATTCGCCAGATATAGTTTTATTTTAGATGTTGTGTTATTAGCACTTTCTAATTAGATACAATAAGACTATAAGTTACTTTTATTTGGTTTTACAAACATAATCTCTAACAAACTTATTCTCGAAAGATCTCCATTGTCTAAGAACAATTTCCCCTTTATTTGCAAGTTCGTGGAGATTCTTATTGTAATCACTATCAACTGGTAGTGTACGGATAAATTTTATTGACGATTCAAGACTTTCTCCCATTTTTTTTGACTGTTAAGAAGTGTGAAACATTACACGTTAAGTAAGAATCATATGCGAAAGGCTCGTTTCATAATATTTTGTATTTACTTACATAAATATAATCTGAGAGTTTGTTAACACGATATGCTGAAACATACGCCTGAGAATCATATGGTGGTTTTTCGGATGAGAGTAAATGTCGTGGTAACGCAAGTCTTACCAATCCGTAAGATCAAAAATTTCGAATTTCGAGGTGTAATGTGATCCCTCGAACTTAGATACTTCGGAACGTGCTGACAGCTCATACACGTCACCTAAAATTGTTCTCACATCACTTAATTCTGTTCTCATCTGGTTGAGTTTATCATCCACTATACATCAAAAAAAGATTAGAAATAACAGCTACTGAAATTTAAGCCAGATCACACGTTCGCTCGCATTGACTAAATTTATTACGACTCACTTGCCACCATCGGGTTGCTCTACGATAACGTAATGTGTTTTTTGGGCGGGTTTGACGATAAGAAGCAGGAAAGAAATGCACAAGAATAAGTAAGTATTCGGTATTATTGGCGAATATGACAGAAGACGAAAAATGACAGCACAAAAATAACGAAGTTAGATTATGTGAAACATACCAGAATCTAATAACTTCCTCAGATATTTAACCTTAACTTTATCAGAGCCGTACTTGAGGTTTTCTTCAATAACAGGTATCTTGTTAGGGTTGTTTGTGATATAAGCCAGTAAATCACCAAATTCATCCTCCGTGATTCCAGATTCCACGAGGGAGAGGCGGTTAAATTCTTGACGAACATTAGTTGAAGCAGAGGTAGAAGCCGATCTCGAAGACATACTATTTGTGGTTTTTTTTGTGCAATAATTGGTTTCACAAAACTTGTACGAAAGAAAAAGAAAGGGAAATTTTGAAATTTTATTATTTTAGAACTGATTGAAATAGATTGTCGCACAGATTGATCTGACTCATTAGTTGATCAGTTACGCAATGACTTAATACAGATATCTGTCACACCAGATTACAAAAATCATGCCTTACAATACTTCATATAAAAAAAGTGCTAAACTTTGAGATCGTGACGCGCGTCACAGTCTCGGGATTTCTAAGCGAGAAGAATATTCATGGTACTTTATTAATACATGCAAGCGATAAAAAAATAAATACAAGCGCGAGAGTACATGATCTATGTTACAATTGCGAAGAATTTATTGCTTGAAGAGTTACAACTAAGATAATATTCTGTCCCATTTCTATACCATTCGCCATGTAATCCAAATTCCCATGTTTTCCATTGCAAATAGGGCATGGCGAGTTCCACGGCTGGGCAAATGCATAAAACTATTTCGGAATTTCAGGTGGTCGATTTAGCAGACTAGTACTATCCACATGTTAAGTTGTTGTATAAGCCACGTAAAGATTAATCAAGATTAAAGTGTTTTCGATCAATACACTCTTTAAATTTATATATCTTCTTAGGAATAGTGATTTCTGGATTTTCATCATACCATACTTCAAGAAGATAAATTCCATTAAGCTGACATAAAGTTCTTTTTTTTCGATCACGGTTGACAATATCCTCAAGTTTTTTGACATCTTTATACCAGACTAGTATTATGATGCCGATGTTGTGCCCCTTGCACTTCTAATGCCATTCGATGATGTCGGAAGAAAGTATCAAGTTCTAATCACCCCCATAAAAGATTCAACTATGGGTTCCTCTCCAAGTAATACTTGAGCAATTAGAATACATTTCTCCTGAAATTTACGTTTTTTCTTTGATTCTAATTCTTTTTTAAGTTCATCTATATCTTGTTCCAATTTCACAACTCTAGCTCCAAGTTCAGCGTTCTTGGAAACAGTATCTGTCCTAATTTTCTCTAGCTCCTCGATCCTGGCTTTAAACACAGCTTTTTCAGCATCATGCCTGGTATATTCCTCCCTAATCGCTTCTAGAAGTTCAATATACATATCCTCAATATTAGCTTTCTCGGCCTTAGTCTTAACATTCTTGGCCTCAAGCTTAGTAATGTGCTCAACCTTTCATGGAGTTCATGATCATACTCATCATCGGAGTCTTCTTCCTCTTCAGAATCACTAAGAACGTTTTCAGGTTTCGACCTCATCGTCTGACTTAACTTCGTTCACCTCTTCTTTCTCTACCCTAGCCTCATTCTCATATGGCGTACCCCAATTTGATGTCTCATCGTCAATAGCCCCTGGGAGTATTTTTATATAATCCTCCAAATCGGCTGATAATGATGAAATTTTTTCAGGTATGGGCAAATTTTTTCCGGGACATAATGTCTCGGAAATTTCAGTCACATGATCTGTTACCAGAAGTAATTTTTCCGAAGATATTCCATAATCTGTAGCTATAAATAATAAGTAAATATTAAAAATTATAAACTTTCTAAAGAAATATCAGAATCTGATACAAACAAACATTTAAAAAAATCCACCGATAAAGGTTGTACCATCTTTTTAATATTCTGATTATTTTATAGTTATTTCATAATAACTAATAATTATAAATCTATTTTATTTTATTTTTTTTAGAAATATCTAATGAATTTATTCGTACTCCATTAGAGCCAATTAAAAATACTTTAATTGATAATTCTTAGTGTGCTGGTATTTTTAGACGTATTGAGGAATTCTTATGCATTTCGCATATTGTGTATCACGAGTCAAATCACGTGACTGAAATTGTCAAATGATTGTCCAACTCTAGCTGGAACTTATGACTTGACTTCGGCTGAATCAAGTTAAATTCAAAATATTTTTAACAAACCCTTTACCGTTTGTTTGATTTTGAAGGATTCCGAAAAATTCAATCCAAATTCACATAAAATGACAAGGACCCACATCATCAATGACGGAAAATAGTGAAAATTGCGATCAATATTAATGTATTAACACAAATTTAAATATTATCTTAGCTGTGAAGAAAACAATTACTGTTAGTAGAAATAGTTAACAGAATTATAATTGTAACTCAAATGATTCGCATATTTTTTTTCTTTAATTGTTAATCCTGATAATTGTGAACGATTATCAGAATTACCGTTATAATAAAGACGTATCGCGTAATTTTTCTGTGTTACAATCGGAAATATATATACAGTAGTTATTTTAAATATATATATATATACAATAATTTATTTTATAATATCAATTGATTACATAAATTGTTGACTAATCTATATTTGAAATTTGTGTACGGGAAAGTAATTTGAAAAGCTTTTAAAAAAAGCCACTCCCCCACCTTAAAATTTTTTTTCAACAACTTTTTTTTTTTACTAGAAATGATAATATATATAATTTTAATTTCTTATTCACTAATTGAAATAAAAGAAAATATTTACAAATTTTGAAATTCTGTTTACAAAAAAAAAGGGAATTTTTTTTTTTTTGACTTTTAAACTAACATAAAATCATGATTTTTTACATTAACCCTAAATTCAGAAACATGAATTACTTTATCTTTTAGTTTAATAATTCCGAAATTTTTTAAAATAATTAGTAATAAAATTCCACAAATTATTAAAATATAAAAATTTAACAAAAGTTTAAACAGATTAATTGAAGAATCAAAATTATAAGAATGCATGGTTAACATATTTAATTATGGTGACGTTGGTGGGTAATCGTTTAGAATATTATGGATCCCATTAATTCTAAATTATTTAGATTATTAATGTAAGATGGATGTTTGTTATACAATTCTCGATAAAATAAAAATACTTACGATCAAGATCGGGTTCTAATACTGGATAAGCGTAAGCGTATGTAAATGTAAAGAAGAATACCATCAAAAACAAAATGATTTTTGGATTCATATTATAGAAATAAGGATATATATATATATATATATATATTATTTATTTATTTATTTAAGAATTTTTGTGAATTATGAAATTTGTTTAGGAAAATTTTAAGCATGAACGAGAGAAATCGGTGCATATATATATACGTTTAATATTCTAATAATTTCACGGACAATGTTTTTAAATAAATAAAATATTTAAACCATAAAGGAATATTCATTTAAAAAAAAAAAGAAGGAAAAGATTCGTTTTCACGATCATTAAACTACACTTTTTTGATATCATACATATCAGATTTCGGTTTTTAATATATTGATACAAGAGTATTTAAATATATTGACTATTTGGGAAAGTCATTAACCAAACATAGTGTGATAAATTTCAATCGATAGTTTCTATCAAATTACTTTTTTTACTAGTCATTGAAATTGTTTGTTAAAAAATCTAAACCGGGAATCATTAATAGTCACTATGACGTTAGAATAGATTTAACCAATTAAGGAACTTCTATTCCGGTACCGAAATTAGGAAATGCGTGATCGATCAACATTTGTCAATAAAATTAGGCAGGTTCATACTACGCATTTAAAGCCCAAATTCCTTTAATAGTATTTATTATAACCTAATTGAATGTGGGTATTAATATTATTCAACGATTATCATAATGGATATCATTGTCAACCTATACTTAGAATTTTGAGGGAGCTAACGAATGGGCGTTGCGTTATTAACTTAGTTATTATTGGTTAGTTTTAATGATATCATAATAACATAAAGTTTTAGATGTCAGCGCTTGCGGATGTTACTGATGATTCGCATGAACTGATAGTCTCGCTTGAATGATCAATGAAATTCAATTTAAAGTTACAGTATAAACAAACGTTTGGAAACGAATAAATAAATATTATTCATACTAATTATTAATGTTAATATCAGCTTCATATCGATTTATTATAACACAAAATGATATCTATTATCAGGAATTCCGGTTTACAATGGGCGTTAATTTATTAAGAATATATAGTGATTCTATTACTATGAGTCTATGACAATCCCAATTTATTTTAATTATTTTGTAATAATTAATTTATTCTAAGATTGTATGTACCAAATTTCGAGGATTATTAAGAATCGCGATAAGATGGTTTTGTGATTTTGGTTCGATACTTTGATGTATTAAATATTTGATTAATGAACTTATAATATTATTAATTGAACATAATATTATTAAGAGAAAATGTTTAATTACTTTTATTAACTTTTTAATAATCCTTAACCCGAATAAGTTATTATTCAGGTAGATAATTTACTTATATGTTAAATTCAGTATTATTATTAATTCATGTTACTTTCATTTTAAAGGCTTGCACGGATAATTCACTAAACAAAGTACAAGGCGATAAAAGAATGTTATTAGTTTTATTTGAAATTTTTTTTTTTTTAATATCTCTATTTTCATTAGAGGTTTTATTACATTCAAATGTTGGAAATATGTATGCTGTAATGGATTCTATTTCATTTCAGTTAAAAATTAAAAAGTAAATTTTATTTCTCCGACCTTGAAGTGGGAGGCACTCTTTCGACGGTGCTAATGACTGAGATGGTGGTACGTGATTGTTGTCTGATTATAAAAAAAAACCAATTTTTAATTTTCACTCATTCAATTTCTAAAATCACAATCTTTTTCCACAAGATTTATTGATGTGTCTCCCGAATTCTTAGGATTGCTATTTAAATAATATTTTTCCCGTCCCGGATTTACAATTTTGAGAGGTTATTCCCTTCATATTAATTATATCCTATATACATTAAATTTATTTCATTAATAAAAATTTAGCACATGATGAAACACATAATCAAAAATGTTCCTTTGAAATTCTAATTAGCAACATTAATCAGAATTATTTCAAAATCGTTCGATTCTCAACCATTTTGATTGTCAAACTGAAATTACTGAAATTGAACAATAACCTGTCAGTAAGCCAATCATTTTGATCAACAAAAAGTCATTGTCCTTTTTACGCCAAAAAAAGCAATCCTTTTACAATTCGGATTTACTTTTGTGATGAAGTTTTACGAAGATCATTGAAGATGGCGCAGTAAAATAAGCAATTGTTGTTTATATATATAATAAACAATAAAAAAAAAATGTAAATAAATGTATTAAGTAAAGTTCTAAATTCTTTTTATAACTTGCTATAACAAAAAGTATCTTAACATTTTTCTTCGATCTTCTGTCATTACGCGTCTAATTCAATTTATCGTGTTCTGTTAGCATTTTAATTGAAAATGTATGTAAAAAACGTATATTATGTTAGTATTCTCTTCTAGATTATCCTTATCCCACGCTTCTATTCTAAAAAAAAATATTTTTTTTTTTTTTTTGACAAACTAAAATTTCGATGATCACGTATTTTGAACTAGTGGCGTGATATGTAGTCTGGTGTGATAAATAAAAGAGAGATCACGTATTTTTGTCGGACAAAAACTACCGAATTTTCGGGTTAATCAGCTGACGGTAACAGGAACAAAAAGGTCATACCATATGATTCTTTTGTACGGCGGGACTAACCATATATGCATATAAAAGCGCTCAGCATCAGTCAGCATGTGATATCCATTATACCCCTTTCTTTTGGGAATATTTTTTGAAATTTTAGGTACTTTTCTTTCTTCACAAAAAAAAAATGGCTACTCAAGAAAATGTGGTAATAGAAGATTCTACCGAATCTTATATTAATGATAAAACAAAAAAAAATTTGGAAAAGGAAACTTCTAATTATAATTTCGCTTCACCAAATAATCCTCTTTATGATTTAATTGAAAAACAAGCAAAAGAATTTGAAGAATTTGGAAAACGAATGAGTTTGGATTTGCAAAATTTTTATAAAGAATATTTGAATCGACAAAAAGGGAGTACTAAAGTGAAAAATGGTTATAATGAAATAGAAAAAGTTTGTAAGGAATTTGAAGAAAAGATTGTTTTACAATCACAATTAATTGAAACTCTTAAAACTCGTATTGAAGAATTGGAAACTGATTCTATTGTGAAAGATCAAGATATTAAAATTCTTCGAAATGAATTTAATGAATCAGTTAAAGCTTTATCAGAGCAAGATAATCAGAGACGTGATTCTTTGACTGATCAATTTAGCGAAATATTGAATATGGAATCTTTTAACGATTCTGTTAATGAAACAAATGGAGATGGTGCAATGTTCTTGCATGAAATTATTGAAACTAGATCTGGGTCAATAATTTTGAGATGTAGAGAATGTGGTAGAAACTTTAGAAACCATGTAAGATTTATGTATCATGCTAAAGAAAAACATCAATATAAGTGGTTATGTTTGGTTTGCTATCAAGTATTTTTATCTGGAAGGGATCGTGGGATTCACATGAGAAAAAATCATAAAAAAGATTATTCTTGCACTTTATGTACAAAGGCATGTTATGATATAACTGGATTAAGAGAGCATTTTCGTGCAAAACATCCTGGTTCGATGTTTCCACCAATTCAATCACCTGTTCCATCACAACCATCTGTTCCATCACAACCTTCTATTCCATCACGATCATCTTTTCCATCACGACCACAATCATTCGTTCCATTAACATCCGTTCCATCCCAATCATCCGTCCCATCGCAATCGTCAAATCCATCAACAACACCACAAACCACTTTTGGAAAATTTATTCATGAAATTATACCTTACAAATTTCCAACAAAAAATGTACCTCCTTATCAATTGAAATGTAAAATTTGTGGAGGAATATTTAATACTTATACAACATTTATTAAGCATGCTAAATCAAAACATGGGCATAAATTATTATGTATCCACTGTTGTCAGTTATTTTACCAGAAAGCTCCGAGGAATAAACATATGAAAGAAGATCATATTCACAAATGTCAAATTTGTGACAAAGAATTCCGTAGTGGAGATGGTTTAATAAGTCATTGCAAAGCCAAAAAGCATAATGTGGAAGAAGCTATTTACTCTGTTTATTCGAAACTGAGAGAATGTCATTCCGCGCAAGAAGACAATTTACAAGATTTTAATTTAGAAAGCATAATTGAATCAGCTAACGCAAATAACGTGAAAGAAAATCAGATTCAAGAAGAGAACGGATTGGATAATATGAAAAATGAGGCTGAAAAGGATTCAGAGGATGATAGTGACTTATATTCGTTTGATGATGATGATGATATTGACGAGCAAAGATCTGTCGACAATGGAGATGATGCAGATGATGGAGTTAATTTTCCTAAATGTGAAGAATGTCAGCTTTATTTTAGAGATAATATACAATTAGAAAATCACAATAAATACCATTACCAAAATATCTTCTAACGATAAAAGAAGTCGACGTATGCATATAATATTTTGTGAAGGATTAATATATTTAAATAGGAATTCTATGTAAATTGAAATTTGTTAGAAAGATATTCTTAGAATCGCAATTTATATGTAAATTACGAGAACTATTACTATTCAACAAATAAATTTCCTATTCTCACTTTTATTTCAAGAATTGTTCGAACATCTTTGATTTCATATTTTGTTTGCCATTTCTTTTAAGAAACGTATTACTATTTTTATAGCGAAGGGGTTTCTAAATGGAGTTAGAAAATTTAAAAATTAGAGAATTTTACTAGGGTTTCTTAATTTCACGTAAATTTTTGTCAGGAAATAATTAAAAGGTAAGGAATTAAATACAATGGGAACGAACCTGATTGAATTTAGTTGCACTTTCTAACTCGCCTCTAGATAATCTCCTCCATGAAAATAAATTATTTATGATTTACTTATTACTTTATTTTATAAAAATGCAACGCCCAGCCAATTTCTTACTGCATTAAATATTTCAACATTTGAATAAAAAATTATTTTATATTCATATTTGCTAGTTAATCATCTTTGATAAGATATTAAGATATGTATCAACTAATAGTATTGAACAAATAGAATCGACATACTGTATTTTTGATGGTTTGACGACCATATTTGGTATATTTGGTAGATTAAATCATTTGGAAGCATTTATAATGATTATGGAGATAGGAGATCCCCTGTTATTGGATAGGATAAAATATCATCCGATAATTGTAACACAAATTTTTGAATATAAATAATTGATGATTTGGTTTACTAATTTTGTCAAGTGAAATTTTTTTTTTTTTTTTTTAAAAAAAAAAAAAATGCCTCGTCAACTTCCTGCTGATTGTCTTAATGAAATATTTGATTATTTAGAAAAGGATAAAACCACTTTATTTTCATGTTTATTAGTTAATCGTCTTTGGTGTGAAATTGCAGTTAGAATTTTATGGAAGGATGTCTTGTGTTCTTCTACTCCGTATCTATCACTACTGTCACCTATGATCGCTTGTCTTCCTAATGAATCAAAAGATCTTTTATATAATAATGGAATTTTTTTTAAAACCTCAACTTGGAAACCTCCACTATTTAATTACGCATCATATTGTAAAATTCTTTCAATTAATAAAATTGATCAAATGATTCAACATGCTTTTTTACAAAACTCGAATTCTGATAAGGAATTAATATTACAAGAAATATTAAAGGTATTGATGAGTCAAATTTCATCCTTACAATCTTTAGATTATTCAAAATGTCCAATGAATGTTAAATTATCTAATTTTCCTGGAGCAAAAAATTGTTTAATGAATCTTACAGAATTAAGTTGTTGTTCAACAGACAAATATTCTGAATTATCGCCAATATGTCATAATTTACAATCGTTAACTATAGAATTTGGCGATTTTATTTCAAACGGATTAAAAGAATTAATTTCTTTACAACGTAATTTAAAAAATGTAACGTTAATATATTCTTATATATCCTTATTAAATAGATCCTCTGGAATGGAAATAATAACATCCTCATTATCTAACTTTTCTTTAACATTAACTAAATTAAAGATAATAGAATATTGTATACCATTATCTTTTATATCTTGTTTCATAAATTTACAAGAACTTATCTTATCATATGAATATGATGATGGACTTAATGATTTTGATCAATTACAATATATCACATTTCCACGATTAAAAGTTTTGAAATTTTTATATATGATACCAAAAGTTGGTATTTTAATTAAATTCTTGGAAATTAATGGAAAGAATTTGGATGAATTATATACGGGAGAATATGATAGATCATTAAATTTAGCTATTGCTAAATTTTGTCCAAACCTTAAAACTTTATTTGTTATGTTTATAAATGTGGGATTAGATACATTAGGAATAATTTTAAAAAGTTGTCAATATTTAGAAAGCATTAATATTTGGTGTAATTATATTGATAAAAAAAGATTTTTGGAAGTTTTGGCAAAAAATACACCTAAAAATTTTTGTGAATTAAAAATATATTATATTTTCGATCAAATACATCCGGAAGAATTAGAAGAATTTTTTATAAATTGGAAGATTCATATGCCACAAAGATCACTTTCTTTAATTATTATTAAGAGTCTTGGTTTGGAAGTAAATGTAGAAACTATGAAAATAATTGAAAAATATGTGGAAATGAGACTTATTAAATTTAGAATCAAAATTTATGATGAAAAAGAAGATTAGAACTAGAATATTCATTTGAATTTTATTTTATTACATATATATATATATATATTGTATGACAAGAAATTATACCAAAAATGTAATTTAGTCAACATACAATAAAAAATGATTATTAGCCTCTTTAATAAATCGATAACTTATCAAATGGCAAATTGAATATTAATGCTATAATGATTATCCTGTAGAAAATTTCATCCAAAATATTATCTGTTATTAACATGAATTTCAATTCAAAATCTGCTACATTTTTTTTCAAAAAAGGGACACTACATTGGATGGTAAAAAAGAATTTGGATAATATACAGTATATGAGTTCATTATATTAGTAATTGAATAAGAAACCTTTAATTATTCTTTGTGGTAACATTTTGTAAATTTGTTTTAGAGGACATATGTTGTCTTATCGACTTTTGCTTTAATGATTACGTTACATTACATTCTTCGCAATGTATATAATATGGAAAATTGTTAAAACTAAATAAAATCATAAATTAATAAATACATATTTTAAAGAAATATATGTGATAATTATCATAAGGATTAATTTCAAATTCATTTATTTCACCTTTACCATGTCAATATGGATGGATTAGTTGACAGGTTCTCACCATATGGCGTGAGTTTGTGAAGCTCTGGCCAGTGTATATCAGCAGCACTGAAAGTGAAAACCGCTATTTCTTGATGTTCCAATTGTTTGACCATATCTCTTAACTCAATTAATTAATACTTGCATAATAAAATAGACGTCAAAATTACTACTTTGCCTAATTTTCCGTTCATTCTTTCGAATGAATAACACCAAAATGCATATAATGGACCATAGTCCTGACAGCATTCAGTGAAGTGAAGGGACAAGTGTATGTTTGGCATACTCAAATCATCTCTTGTTAAGTTCCACACAAAATGTGATAAATAAAAATGTTACAAAAATAAGTATATCTAAAGCTAAAATATAAATTTTACTTTGATGTATGCAATTAAACTGTGATTTCATCATCTATATTAGTTAAGTAAATTACGTGTATTCAATTAAACATGTTAATATTTTAATTGAAATACCAAATGTAATATTTCTTTTATTGCCCAGTCATTTCAATATGCATTTTGAAGCTGGTTTGAACTTTTTATAATTAATTAATTTATATTAATTGCTAATAATGTATTATAAATAATTTTGAAGATGCATCTTTTAGTTTAAAGACTGCATATGACTTTTATTCAATTGCCAAGTCTGTTTCAGAAATCCTGAATTTGCTTTACTATTTTTATTATCTCAACATCATATGTCTTAATAGATGAGTTCATGGCAGCTTTTATAGTCGGCAAAAGTTTCTTATGTATCCTCTTTTTTTGAATGCTGTAAGTTTTAGACACATCAAACAGAAGCGACTGATTTAGATTATTTATAATATGGACTACTTCATCCTATTTAATATAAAGATCATTTTTCTTGGAGCAATTTCTTTAGTCATGGTACCTGTTATTCTGAGTTGTTTCCAATATTTTGCATTAATTTCTGGTTCAGATTCTTCAGAAATTTTGTTGATTTCATATTTTTTTGTGTCTACATCATTATTGAGATGGTTAACCAAAACTTTGCATGTTTTGTATATATTCAATTTAACAATAAGTTAGATTGTTGATATTGTGCTTGGATCTTTGCTTTCTAGTTAATAAATAAAAGACACAATTAAGATCAGTAATCATCGCATCAGAAGATTGGTTTTTGAGCCACTATATCTCTTGAATGGACTACTATGATACTAATAGAATCATTTTGATATTTAGTTAGGCTAACTCAGTATTTATATATAGAATAAAGAAAACTTCTTCAAAGAGGCAATAGCACTGTATGCCAATTAAGTATTAAATATTGTAAATTAATTAGAATATATTATAAGAATATGTTTATACAGTAACTACACCAAATCTCTAGCGAGAGGAATATTTCAATGTGATATTTATAAATTTGCGTTGTCAAAGAATATTTCAATTGTATAAACAAAAAAAAAGAAAAAAAAAGAAAAAGGAAGTCAATTATACATTCTTAGACAAATATATAAGCCCCTTGCGTGTCACGCAACTTTTGAGATTGCTGTATAAAAGCCACAATTCACAAACTCCCGAAATATTTATATTACGGAAATGTGATTAATTAACTTATCTGTCATTTTAAGAATCGTCGGTATTACATATTATACTCGAAGTTTAACAATGATCTATACTAATTAATATTTGTTAAATCCAAACGTTCTCACTGCTTTATTAATAATATATATAAATCAGAATAATTTGCCCGATTGAATTTATTAGATATCTAAATATTTTTTATTGGAGACGTGAGACAATCGGTATCCGGACTTTTCGCCGAAGTCCATTTCACTGAAGGGATATTTCGCTGAAGGGATATTTCGGCGAAAGGACGTTTCGCAGAAGCCATTTACCAAATGGACATTTCGCCGAATGGGTATTTTGCCGAATGAATAATTTGCCAAAAATTATTTATTCCATTTGGTTATTTTATTGTTTTATACTAAAATAGTATATAAAGAATTTTTTCTAGAAAAATTTTTTAAATTAGATGATTTTTATTAAATTTATCTCGTTGTTTATAATACTACATTAAT
>JADRCO010001900.1:0-16330 GCA_021464525.1 Rhizophagus sp. LPA8_4_AMF | reverse complement strand
TTATTTTGATATCATTCAATATTATTTTGATATTATTTTGATGTAATTTCAATATTAATTCGATATTATTTTATATTGTTTGATTTAATATTAAAATGACATTGAAATGATATTGAAATAATATCAAAATGAAATCAAAACAGTATCAAAATGATATCGAAATACTATTGCTTGTAAATTTCAAGTTTCTGTAAAGTAAAAAGTAAAAAGTGAAGATAATAAATCTGCCATTTTTAATATATGTAAGTTTATCAAATTTTATTCATATTTTCTTGAATTTTTATTGAAAAAATTTAAATATTCAGTTTAATTTATTTTATCTATATATTTAATATAATTATTGGGAAATATAGACTTTTTCTGGTTACGTTTATGACCATTTTTTTACTAATATTTTTTTGTTAAAAAATTTTTATTTTTCTTTATTTTTCTTTATTTTCTTTATAATAAATACACCTTAAGCCTTTAATATATACTGTTCTTTATTTATTTTATTTTCTTTAAATAGTCTCTTCAAGATTTTTATCCTCAGTAGGCTTTAGTAGACTGACTGTTAGATTTTATTTTGGGTTTACAAGTAACCTATAGCAATAAGTTATTATTATAAGTAGTTATATTATGGAGTACTGTATCTTTTAAGTTTAAGCAATATTATTAGACAAAATGAAATAATATGGAAAGAGTACAAGAAGTCCTTGAAAACAACTGAAGAACTTCCTTTGGTTCTTAAACAGCACCTGTGACTATACCAATGGTTCTATATATTATCACCTCTTAGTTAAATAGTTAGATAAAGCTAATAATGGGCCAATACACTTACGAACAATATATTTCAAATGTGCAGTTATTGATTTTGAATGATTTTGAAAGATTTTTAGATATTTTCTTATCTTTACCACCTTCCTCTCTACTTTCTTTTCATTTTTCTCTTTCACTCCCTTTTTCCAAAAGGGTTTGTTTATTTGATTAGCCTTATTTAAAAACCTGTATTATATCATAAACTAAGTCCTCTTCTAATTTCAACTTGAATGCATTTTTGGTACATGTTTATTGCGAACAAAGATAATTCTCACATATGAAATTATCAACAACAATTATCACATGATGTGTATGGCCTATACTCTTTTTTGGATTCTAACTCTTATTGGATAAATATTTAGCCCTAGATCCTTCTATACTCAAATAGGATGTTACTTATTAATACTTTTAAATTGGATGTGTACTTGGATTTGCAGCTCATTATTAGATGGTTTTTTACACTACAACAAATGAAGGATAGAGATAAATAGGTGACTTACTCTTGTGTTGCTGGTTTCTTTTTTGGTTTTATTTTTTTATTCTATATAAATTTCATTTTCTTTTTCTTTTTTGTTCTTTGTCTTTTTTGCTTTTCTTTTATTTTACTTTTTACTATAGAATTTTCTTGGATGAATTTGTTATTTTTGTCTATTATTTTGATTTGAAAAGTGTGGAGCTCTTAGTTTTTTGAGCATTCGTTTTTGATTAGGATTTTATCAGGACTCTGTTTACTTCTAATAGAGGTCATCCACAGGTCTAAGGTAAAAATTATATATAAAAGTTTGTGAGGATCCTACTTTAAATAGATAAATTAAATCTAAAAAAGAAAGGTTGTTATGATTTTTTTCCTTTTTAAACTCATTAACCAATAGAATTAAGAATTAAAGTAAGGTAAAAATCATTAGTAAAGGGTCAATTTTCTATGGTAACCTTTATTATAAATAAGTGGAGTCCTGTCCTATCTATCTATCTATAATAACTAACTCAATACTTATGGATGGACTTATTAAGCCTACCGTGTATGACAGTGAAGGAATTAACATCATTATCATGTGATCGGCTGGAGGATTCTTTTGTCAACTGAGTTATTTACGTATTATTAAAAGAATTCCTATTCTAGCGATCATACGTAAGCGATAATAGAGTTATGTGAATTAGCAGTATACCTTTATTATTTTGGAGGGTCAGTGGATTATAAAAATTGCAGTGAGCAGATCCTTAGATACCAAGTTCTTTAGACTATAAGGCAGTTCTGCTAAAATAGGTTTTAGTTTCAAAACCTTATCTGTACAAAACCAAGTTTCACTAACCAGTGCACATATAGGATTTATTAAAATAACAGATGGCATTATATTTAATTACATTAGATAGATAATTTTCATTTTATTCAATTTGTTAATTACATTAACTCTAATAAAGTATAATATACACTGTGGAAAAAAAAAAATATATAATTATTATAAAGCTTAAAATTTTACAAATTTACTTATAAATTAAAAAAATATGAAAAATCATATGAAATCTGCTTTTCTCTAGAATCCTGAATAATTCTAAAATAACTTAAACCTATGTAACAAAATTTCAAAATGAATATCTTGATCAATATTGCATCTACAGAGATATTATAAGTATCAAATGTTTGTCTTGATGAGACGAATCTAACAAGTTCAAGGTCATTAAAATCCAATTACTGGTTCTCCAAAAAGTTAATATAACTTTATACATTTGAAACTTTGAAACCAGAATTTATTATAAGGTTTATATAAAATTAGATCTGAGTTTTTTTAGTATTATTTGAAGTTTTCTTTTTCCTATAGATAAATCTATTAATTTCATTCAAATTAGCTTGAAATTTTTAAAAAAACTTTGACATTAGGTCTCTTTTATTTAAATGTTTAATATAATTCTCATAAAATTTAAAATTTTGCAAATAATTTTTAAAGTTACCAATGGCATAATTTTAGTTAATTTGAGAAAATATTGCCCCACCTTTTTTAATTAATAAAAGTATTTACTAAAAATCTAAAAATTTATGTACAAATACTTTTAAATATATATTACTATAATTTTCAGTTTAAAAAAGTAATTTAAAAATACTAAATATTTTATAAATTGAGATAATAACTTCAAAATCTGCAAAAATCACAAAATTTTCAATTTTTTTTTGTTTTTTTCCATTTTTTTTATTTTCAAAATTAAATAATTCTGTAGGGTGAAATTTTGAGAAATTTTAATATTAGCCTCTCTCAATAAAGTATATATTTCAAATATTTACAATGTATTTATTTTTAAATTATTAAGCAAAAAAAGATTTTTTTTAGTACTTCCCATTATATATAGACCATCAATTAAAGAATATTCTGATAAAATTTCAGAGTAAATGTTTCAAAATGGAAATAAAGAAACATGGTAAATTGTCTTATTTTATAAAATATAGTGTACTGAAAAATTTTGTTTTAGATTCTTAGATATTAGGAAAATTAATATCTAATATGATAATAACATTTTTTTAATAATTCAAATTCAGATGTTAGAATTGAAGTCTTATATATATATAAGTGGGTAACATTACACGAAACCTATGAAACCTCAACTATATGCATAACCAAATGCGTTTTTTATATATATGTATAATTAAACCGCATTTTTTTAACTTACTTTATTTTTTATCTTTTTTAATGTACAGTCAGACCTCCATATAATCACCCAATCGGTTCTGCTAAAAATTAGTGATTGTATAGAGTTGTGACTATATAAAGGTCAAATTTACTAATAAAATGATATGTAGATTAGCAAAAATAAGGTGCTTATAAAGAGGTGTCTTATATAGGAGGTGATTATATGGAGGTCTGACTGTATTTAAAATTTTTTATTATATAATATTCTTCAAATCCTTAAAATAGTGTTTTGATGTATTTATTATAGCTAAAGCGCAACAGCGTGTTTACAAGATCAATAATTACGGCGGCAAAATGATTATGCCACAGTGATGTCAAAATGAATTAGAATTGCCATAATGTCAAATTGTCAAATTGCTGTTATTTGCCGTAACATTGAATCATCGTATTGTCTATTACGGCATTACAGCAGCGTCGGTATTTAATATGTTTAGCACTTGATGAATAAGATTATTAAATAAAAAGGTGCAAATGTATCGTTCTTGACCCACTGTCATGGCTATATTTTATAATAAGGCGGTCAAGATGAGGATTATACATGGAGGTGTAATATCCATGTTATTTCAACAATTCAACATTATAGTGGCGATCCAAATAATCATTATATCAAAATATAATTCTAAACTAAACTAACGTGCAATATGAGCTAACTTACACCACCTACACCAAGGGCTAACAATATTCATCATATGGTAAATCTTTAAAATGATATTCCAAGAAGTATACTTGTGAATCTTGTTTGCAAGATGATATCCAATAATTCCATATTTTTCAAACCTCCAAGAGGTGTCACTCGTATGATTTTACATGGCTACCGACTAATTGTAATTGTATTGAAAAAATATTTTGTGGGCAATGCATTATTTTGACCTGGTTCGTATAAAGCGAATTTTTCATTGGTTCCATAATCCGCAATGAATAAAAAAATGTTGATCAATTGAAGTATCTAAATATACTTACCATTGGAGGTTTGTCTTATGTTTTTCAGTTGAATGAGCGAGAGACGAGAGTTTGTGGGATTCAGAAATTGGAATACCTATTTCTTGAGTCGGTGTAATGACCAATAGTCTGGTCGATCATGTACGACCGAAAAATTAAAAACCTATTGTTACGGTGCTGTTACGTTTTTTATTCGTTTATTTTTAATCAAAAGATATGTAGGTAACGTGTGCATTAATTAAATGTCAAAAACGGAAGGGGGAAACAAATTTTCATGAAACTACCTATTGGATATTTATAAATTTATAAAAAGGGTTCTTTACTTTTTTAATAATGACTATATGCACAATAAATGACTTACATATATAAATGGAATTACGAAAGTTTTTTGTCAGCTAGACTATTCTAGTTAAATATATCAGGGGCCAAAATTAACGAAAATGGAAGGAATAATTACATTATAAAAGAATTAAATTTTTTATAATTTGAAGAATCAGAAACGGATATATTATATTATGGATAAATATATAAGACTAATAAGACTAAGCTTCGGTGAAGAGATAATTTTAAAAGATTGTCCAAAACCCCCCAAAAAGAATAATATAATATAAAAATAATTTATTTTATTTTAAATAATAAAAATATTTTATAATTTAACATATATTATACACACTCATATTATTATTTTTTTTTTTTTACATTAAAAAACCTTTCCAATTATTTGTAAAATAGGTGTGATCACAAATCATAGAAAGGTCGCACAAATCTCGGTTCGTTCCTAAAGAATTTTGAAGTGAGCGTTGAATTTTATAATCGCAAGACCCAAACAAATGAATCTAATGAAGATTAAAAGAAAAAAAAAGAAAGAAAAAAAAATATAGTTAGCAAGATATTTACCAATTGTTTATAATTATCATGAATATTTTGTATGCAATATACGGAAAAATCATGATTAATATTAATAAGATAGAAAGATCAGCGCTTCCAAATGTTGCCGGATGTACGCAGTATGCATATTTGGTACCACGTATGTGAGAACCGTCGCGCCACGAGATAGTTGTGTCCATAATTCGTCTATAGATAGTTGACTTTTTTAGTACTTCTATCTATAATTATTGGCATACCATATGATCTCAAATGGCGACATCATCAACTTTGATATATCCTATTGACAATTTTGTTTGAACTGATGGTGGAGTTGGACTTGAGAAGCGGTATCAGAACCTTCAACTTTTAAAGCGTGTACCGGTATTACAGGTTCGCCGGGTGGAGGATGTCTTTTTTGTTCATTTATTGGCAATTTCAAAGCCTCTTTGAAAGCTTCCTTATGTATGTTTGCATCCTTTACAAGGTAATAAGAAGTATCTTGTGGTAAAGATTGTGATTGTTCACATTTTAATGGAGTAGATAAGTTTGGAGGAGCCTGTTGAGTGATTAGTGGCTGTACTGTAAAAGAAGGTTGTGTAAGAGTAAATAATTGTTGAACAGTCATCGGTTGGTGTTGAAAAGAATATGTTTGTGGCTGATAAAATTGAGTTGTCTGTTGCTGTTGAAAAATAATTGTAGGTTGTTGTTGGAATAAAGGATTAACAGGTTGTTGAATAGTTGATAAATTTGTTTGCAATATTGGTACACTAGGTTGTGGTAACAAAACTTCTTGTTGCAAGAATGGAGTTATGTTTGTGGATTGAGTTTGACGAGTCTTTTTTTGCTGCAATAGTTGCTGAAGTTGTAGATTCTGTAATAATAAATAAAGACGTTGTGATTGCGCTTGTTGCTGGCGACGCAGTTGTTCCATAATCTCTTCAATACGTTTTTTCCATAAATTTTTAAGTTCAAGTTGTTTTTTTATCAATTGATCGGATTGTTCTTCAGTTTTCGAATTTTTTGCCAAATTATTCGTTTGGTTATTAGACAATTCTTTATATTCCCTCTCTGCTAGTTGTTCAAGATGTTGTTTTGTTTTGTCCTCTATTGTCTTTTTCATGTAGTTAACTAGTTGTTCCATAGAAGCAGTATAATTTTCCTACATATGTGTTATTATAAACACGTTAAAAAAGGCAAAAAAATTTTGAGATTAAAAGACCCGGTAAAATTACCCGAGAAGTTGCTCTTTGAAAGACGCCTGCTTCTGCTTGTCTAGCACGGTTCAATACTTCGTTAAACGGTTGAACAGCATGAGCTAATTCCGCAATTCTGAGAATACTAGTAAGCCTTTCATCTGTAGAAACAAGAGAACGCCAATCCATTGAAGACATATTGTTAATTTTAAATTAAATTTACAATTTTTTTTTTTCGCGCCTCTCTTGTAAGGAAAAAAAATATAAAAAAAATAACTGTTAATTTTTTCTTTTCTTATATTCCTAATCCAATTAAAGTTTATTTATATGATGAATTTATATAGTAACTTAATGAACATAATATGTTAAGACTTATGATGTAATGTGACATTAATAGCCTAAATAAGAAAAATATTTTAGATTGTCCTCGTGGTTAGTGGGATTACCTTGTTCTTTATTATATTTGGGTTCGTTATTTTTTATCTTTTAAGTCCTTTAAGTTATAAATATAATGAACGAAATAATTATATAATTATGACAATACAAATACAAATAAATTGTTAAAAAAAAAAACGTTTTTAAATAATCTTTTAACATTTCGTCAATTTATTATAAATAAAATACGAATGATTTTATAAAAAAAAGGACCCGTATTTATGCCCAGCCCCGCGTTATCTTTTTCAGGTTAAGTCGGCTAAATTTAATGGGTACCCGGTATGTGAAAAAGTCACAGTGCTTTCTTTTGGGGACTGATCCCGAGTTTGTTGATCCTACGGTGACTATGGCTTATTATTTATTAACAATGAACTTTATCCGAAACGCGATGGATTTCTTTGAATGACCTTCGAAATTGATGTTGATGCACAGACTTAGGTTAAGTCCAATTTCAAATGCCCGATGTCGCAATGTTTGGTACCTCGATCCGCCCTAAAATATACATTCCACGCACTATGCGCGCACTGTTTTTTAATTCATGTATGGGAACCCATCCATTCCCCTTTGTAGTTAATTGATTTTATTATTTCCGATTTTCATAAATTAGCCGTGAAAAAAATGTCGATCATCATATAATTTAGGGGTTACTTTTTGTTTTTTCAATAGTAAGAACCCGAAGAACCCGTCAGTTAATCACTCTTTTTTAATATTGGATTCAGGTATACAGTTATGCAATTGGATTTATTAAGTTAAGTTTGCATATCGTATGACTCATATTTTAATTTCATTATACTACACAAATAAACGTTACTATTTCTTTCTTTAATAAGGTCATTAAAAAAGTTCTTTATGTACAAAATTTGGGGAATTTACAATGACAAAATGACAAATGACTTTTTTAACAAACTCTCAGTATATTAGAAAAAAAAAAAGATATTTCTTATTAAAATACTATAATAATAAAATAACTGTTTACCCGATAATCTATTGGCATTTATAATCCGGATTTCTGGTATTAGGTCATGCATTATTTATTTTCCGACTTGCATTAAAAGACCCCTAAAAATTGTGTCATTCGCCCATACCTAACATACCTAGCTGAACCATCTTGAATCGATCACCCGATAACCATTTGTAAAAAAAAATGGAGGGAGGAATCATCATGTGAACATAACATAATTTATTTGTTTGTAAAAAAAAAAGCCTAATATTCAGTTTTTTTTTTTTGAAAAATCTCGATTGCGAAAATGGGCAACGTATGAAACCTGTAACGACTTTTATTGGTTCATTTCACGAGAGAAAGTTACTTTTTTTCGTAACATTTTTTATTTCTTTATTTAATTATTAAAGGGACAAAAGGCACAACATAAACGTGAACGAGCAAAAAATGATGCGAAAAAAGGACCAACAAGTCAGTTGAAAACGGTAAGTTACAAGCTTCAAGGGAGGATAATTGAAGTATTCATGGTTTATTAATAAAATGTCTCTAAAATTTTTTGGAGAATAAAATGTAGAAAATTTTCATGGAAGAATAATTGAATAAATACAAGAAAGTGGTTTGATTTTTATAAATTCATTTATATTTTTTTTATTTTTGTTTCTTTTTTTATTTAATTAATTTAATTGATTAGAATGAGGCTGCCAAGAATGTAGTATGTCAAGTTTGTCGGAACACATTCTTATGTACTGTAAGAAAGAAAGCGTAAGAATATTTAAGGATTAACAAACCACTTCATTCTGTAATAAACTAATATATTTTTTTTGTTGCCTTTTAGTTTGGAAGAACACGCCGATAATAAACATAGTAAAAAATTGGAAGAATGCTTTCCAGGATTTGTTGAAACGACTGGTAAAAAATAACGTATAATACGGGCTCGCCTTCCATACTTAGGGTTTGCCATATTCGATTCGCTTAAATTTGGCTACTTTAATCTATAATTTTTTATGAGAAATTATAAAGAATGTTATCAATAAGAGAATACTTTTTTAGTTATTTATTATATTTTTATTTTTTTATTAAATAAAAGTGATAAAATATTGCGGAAGTCTACTGTCTTCAAATTGTATAATTGTTACTTTGCACCACGTAAATTATTCCTCAAAGCGAAGATACACGAGCCCATGTTTGTTAGAATTTAAAGCTAACGTAACCAATTATCAGGTTATGCTGTATTTTCGTTCAAATCAAAAATCTTGATGGTAAAGGCACGTGAATAAAAGTATTACGGCATCTTTAATATAATTAGGAAATGATGTCCAACCAGGAACAATCTTTCATGCTTTTCGTCCTTTTTTGTTTTGCAAATAATGTCACGTTCAAAAACAATATTGCTTTTAAAGGAAAAACAAATACAAGCTGATTCAAACGTAGATACTTATGAACAAAAATTCCGTGAACTAGGAAATTATGAAATACTTTATTTACCGCTTCTTGAACACTCTTTGGTTAATACAAATGAATTAACTAATATATTAAAGAATGAAGCAGACAATAAATATAGAGGAGTAATAACTACTAGTCAAAGAGCCGTTGAAGGACTTAAAATAGCATGGGAACAAGCATTCTTTTCTTCTGGTAAATATAATGAAATTTCATTTGATCTGTTTCAATGTATTCAATCTCCTTTGATTGAGATAGATTAATTATTTTACAGATGAGAAAAAAGATGTTTTAGACAAATGGAAGAAATTACCATATTTTGTAGTTGGTAAATCAACAGCAAAAGCAATAAGAGAATTGAATGTTAATTCGTTTGGAGATGAATCAGGAAGTTCAGAATTATTGGCAGATTACATAATAAAATATTTTAGTTGTTCTTCGCAAGAAAGAGAGAAATCTCAATTATTATTTCTTGTAGGAGATAAAAGAAAGGATTATTTACCAAATAAATTGGTAGAATCAGGATTTATTTTAAAAGAATTATTAATTTATGAGACCAGACCAAATTCATTATTTCCTAATGAATTAGATAAATTATTAAATCATGTGAAGAAAATTGATTGGGTAGTTTTTTTTAGTCCATCGGGAGTTGACATTTCATTAGAACTATTAAAAAATAAATTATTTGAAGAAAATGATATTAAGATTGCCAGTATAGGTAAAACTACAAGTAATCATTTAGAAAAAATTAAAAAAATAAATGTAAATATTACATCACCAAAACCTGACGCGGAGAATTTAGCTAAATCAATTCATAGATATAATCAATAAATTTTTTTTACTAATTTGCCAGTAAAAATTTATCTTATTATACGGAATAAAATCTGTAAAATCTTTTAAAATCTCCAACATTTAATTTACCCCACCTTTTTTCTCTACCACCAACTTCTAATTCACAAATTTCATCTTCAACATATACTTCGTCTTTAAAACCAATCTTTTTACCTTGTTTATAAACTTCACCGTAATAATCTATAATGTATAATTTTGGATATAATTTGCCCAACTTTATAATAAGTTCAGGTTCAATCAACTTACAAGAGCAAAAATTTAATGTAACTAATGAAGATAAATCAAGTTGTTCTATTTTATAAAATAATGATTCGCATGTTATATAATTACAACCTGTCATCATAATTTCTTGTATATTTGGACAACCCATTATTAAATACATTAATGATGAATCTTTTATCCCCCAACACCAATCCAAGTTTAACCACCTCAGTTGTGGTTGGTGAAAATAAAATAAATTTGAATTTGTTATATTTGTACATTCTGAAAGATCCAACGAATAAAATGAATGTTCTCTTCTTTTCAATGCTTCAAAAAAATTACGAAATCTATTTTTTTTTTTAAAAAAAAAAAAATTTAAATAATACATGCTATAAAAACACAAAACTTAGTAAATTTAATAAATACCCTTCTTCAGAAAATGATGTCCCTTTTCTTAATTTAAGAAATTTAAATCTTGGTTGTAAATTAAGAATTAATTCTTCCAATACCATGTCAGTCAAAGACTCACTGAAAGATATGGCCAATAATTCTAATTCTTTACAATTACGTAATATTGATATAATCGAGCGATCACTTATTTCTTGCCCATCAATAACTAAATATTTCAACTTAATCAACTTAGTAGCAATTAAAATAATTCCATCATCCGTTATTTTATAACATCCATCAATATCTAATTTAATTAGTGTTTTTAAAATAGTAGTATTATAGTAAGTTTCGGAGAGAAATGAACAAATGGTTTCGTCATCTATTGATTCACAATGTGATAATACTAATGTCGTTAAGTTGCATGTTGAAGATAAGTTTGCTAATGAAGTTATATCTGATATTTCTTTACATCCTTCTAAAATTAGTTTCTCAAGAGATGTACAATTAAACCCAATAGACATTAACGAGATATTTGTTATATCTGTGACTGAAAGATCTAAAACTAAAATTAAGGTGAAATGAAATTGATTAAATTCAACAAATTAAAAAAATTAAGGAAATAATTTTAATTAAATTCTTACTTTTAAGAGCATGTCTGGCCGAACTAACTAACAATTTCTTAGCGAATTCATCGGAAATTTTAGTAGCCCTGGCATCCAATGCTTGTACATTTTTTAATCGCTTCAATATACTATCAAGTTCAAGACCATTTGTATTATAAATAATTGTTTCATTCCATAATATTGGTGTATATGCTAAGGCTTTAAAAGTCTTGGATACTCTACATAATTTTAAACGTGTTTGCTGTGTTAAGTATGAAAAAATAAGTAAAGTAACCTCGTTAGGAAGTAAAGGAAAAGCTCTATCCGAATAATATGTTTTAACAACCGTATTTTCAGCAGCGGAAGTCATTTTCCAAAGATTTTTTCTTCAATGTAGTTCAAGTTATTTGTAACACAATCGATCATGATCTACGGCTCTGTCTGATATAAAAAATTAGTCCACGAAAGACGTCACGCAACTTTTATTCCGTTTGGCAAGAAAGTGATATGAGTTCTTACGTTTCTCTCGAAAATAAATCTGATATTGAAATCGTTTCTTCTGTATTTACTTCTCTTTTAGCGAATCAAGCTGGTATGTATTGTGTTTATTGAATTGATATTCTGTTTAAAAAGTTGAATTTTAATATTTTTTGATTATAATTTAGAGCTGACGAGTATTCCATTAAATATAAAGGAAGAATTGATTTCTTCTTTGTTAACTGATCTCGATGAAAATGGAGTTCAGCAAAAATGGAGCGATAATGGTACATTTTAAGTTATTTTAACTTGAAATAATATATATTTATTTTAACAAAATATTTTGTAACATAGTTCGCTTATTAGCTTTACAAACTTTAAAAATCTTGGGACGTGATGCGAATGGGTGTGGTCACTTATTTACTGATAAGGTACGTTGTTAGCTCTCGGTTGTTAGTTTAAATTTTCTATTTCTTTAAGTTGGTCCTTTAAGAATGGCTTTGAAGTTAATAGAAGCTTGTGTGTTACTGCTGGTGTTGAATTTAAGTGACATTATTTTTTTAATAAATATTGTTATTACATAATGAACCTTTAAACAAATATAGGGATTTAAAATATTATTAACTCATACGAAACTCCAATCAACTGAACCAAAATCTGATACTCCGGTAACTCAAGAGTCATTAACATGTATAGCAAATATGTTATTACTTAAAGAGAGCACACGTGATTTATTTGACAAGTATAAGTGTATTTCAAGTATATGTCAATTTCTCAAGGTAAAGAAAAGTTTTAAGTATGTTACGGTGTGCTAATATAACAGAAATAACTAACTTTTTTCTTGTGGATAGGATAATGGAATTTCTATTAAGACGCAATTTTTATTATCAAGAATTTTATTTCTTATGACTGTTAAACCACAACCAGCTGTACAACCCTTAATTGATAACCTAGGAATAATTGATATTTTATATAATGTAAGTTTTAATTATCTCTTTTTTTTTTCTTGTAATCCTGACTAATTTCTTGAATAATTTATAGAATATTAGTAAAAATCTTGAACAATTATCTTTACCAAATAGTTCTTCAAAAGAAGATATAAATTCGTTACCTATAACTAGAGTTATGGTACTAAATGAACAATTAAAGCTATTATTTAATTTAATGATGAACGATCCTAAAATCGAACGAGATAATTTAGTACAAGGATCTAATAATAGCAATAAATTTGAAAAGTAAGTAATAATTTTTGCTAAATGAGTTATTTTTAATTAATATTACTATTAAGGAAAAATTCTTTTTGATAGATTACTTTTACCCATATTAAATATACTTCTAAAAGTACCAAAATCAACACCATTGCCACTTTCACCGCCACATTCACATGCAGTACATGCGTTATTAAATTTTCCAATTGAACCATATAAATCATTATGGTTTCCACCATCATCTAGCAAAAACGAACAATATAGAGTTTGTTTCGATCTAATTGATATGTTTAAATCAATGATTTATATAGCCGTAAAAGATGATCCTGACAAAGAAAATGCGGCGGCTGGAGGTGCTAGTGACAATAATCTAGATTTTGATGAAGTTATTACTCCTTTAGTTGTTTTACTCAGAAAATTAGCTGATGATGACGATTATGCAAAAATTTTAATAAAAGAAGAATTATTACCCGATAACATGTAAGTAACTTTATTAAAGAAAAACAATTCATTTAAGGTAATTTGTTAATAAAAAATTTCTTCCTTTTATAGAGATCGTAGTAAACCTTTAGAAAGAGGTGATAGTTTTTCAGCTAGGTTAATTGGACTTATGACCTCTGTTATGTTGCCACATTTAAAAGACAGTATTAGTGAATTATTATTTATTTTATGTAATCAAGATGGTAGGTGTGTTAAATTTATGTGATTCTTTAACATGTAAAACCTTACCGCTAATTTACCTTTTCCTTTTTAATGCCTTATAGTAAACTTGTTCGTTCATAATGTGGGTTATGGAAATGCAGCAGGATTTCTACTAAGTAAAAATATAATGATGCCACCTTCATCTTCAAATACTTCACATTCAGACAAACCAATTAATCCTGTAACAGGGCAATATCGTGAAAATGAACCACCTTCTTTATCAAATATGACTGATGAAGAAAAAGAAAGGGAAGCCGAAAAATTATTTGTGTTATTTGAACGTCTTAAAAAAACTGGTGTAATGGATGTTGTAAACCCTGTTGAAGAAGCTATTAAATCTGGTAAAATTCAAGAATATAATGAAGATGATGATGATTATGATTAAAATCTATAAAAGAGAAAAATTTTTTTATACTATTTATTTTATTTTTAATTAAGAAAATAAAAAACTAATATTAAATAAACTTAATTTATTATGTATTTGGAAATTATAAAAATAATTAATATGTTATTTATAAATTAATTAATATAATTTTAAATATGGCTGAAATTACTGATAATTGGCAAGTTCAGTGAGGATAAATTAGTTATTCGAAATTTATATTTTATCAATGCAATATTTAATATTATATTAGAAAGTGAATCAAAATTATGTAAACACTGTTTACTAAAATTATTAAATCCCTTTAAACTTATAATTTTAATAAATAAAATTTTTGTTTTTTTTTTGTACATCTAACCCTAAATCCTAATTTTCTTAAATATAAAAATAAATTTTATCTTAAAATATTTATAGTTACTACTTTGTGCCAAGTAACTAGGGTTCTTATTTACTGTATATATTACTGTGTATTGTATCTTAGTAAATATTAAAGGTAAAAAAATAAAATTATTATAATTAAATTTCTCTTATTAAGATAAATTTAATGGTATAAATTATATTAAATTCAAATTATTAGTTAATTAAAAACATGAATATATATAGCAATTTTTTGAAACTTTGATTTTTTATAGGATTTCCTTTCTTTTTTTAGTTGGAAATATTACTACATTCGCTCTTCTTTTTTTAGGAGCACTATATAATCAATAAGCAAACTTCATATATAATTTATATATAGATTATTTAGAATCTTAAGTAACTGTTATATTTGCAATAAATCAGTAATATGCATTTATATTTCCAATTGTATAAAATTTGGTTGAAAGTTTCTAATTCAAATGGTTTTATTAGAAAATTATGTTTTTAATCTTTCCAAAAGTACTTTCAATAATACTTCCAATTTTTTTTTTTTTTTCTTTTAAAAGGCATGATCATGTTTATTGATATACTTCCAATTTTTCAAAAATATATCACTGCAATAAGCAATATAATTGAAATTTACTAAATATAATTTAGCAAATTTTACTGATTATATTTTTATTGCAAATACATATAAAGCATAATAAAAAAATTATTATTCATATTATTATACTGAATAGCTATTTTATTAGACATTTAGACCTATATAATAGGCATTTTTTAAATTTATTTTAAAAGAAAAAAAAAAAATATATAAATTTATTAAAATATCTGTAAATTAGAAATAAAAAATAATGATAACTAATTAAATAATAGAAAAAATTAGTAGTTAAATTAAGGATTACTAGATGTAATGTTATGAACAAATTAAAATCCTTAAAGGTATTATGCTATAGAGCGACAATTTTGGAGTCCATCACTTTATCTTATTGAATTCAAAAAACAAAGAAAAATGATAATATTTTTACTTACCAAAACAAACCTTGATAGTTCTCTTTCATAATTAGAAAAGCGTTACTATATAGTGACTCCATGTTAAATCATGTGATTTTAAAATTTTATTTATTTAATTTTTTTTAATAAAATGAACAACTTAATTTTATTTAACCAAAAAAAATACACTGTAAATATACATTAATTAGGCAAAAATAATGGTGGAGAATAGGTAAAAATAATGGCAAAAATAATGGTGAAGTATAGGTGAAAATAATGAAAGAGAATAGGTGAAAATAATGGTGAAGAATAGGTGGAGAATAGGCAAAAGTAATAGTAGAGAATAGGCAAAAATAATGGCAAAAATAATGGTAGAGAATAGGCGAAAATAATGGTAGAAAATAGGTAAAAATAATGGCAAAAATAATGGTGGAGAATAGGTGTAATTTTAACTTCAATTTATTTAATATTACATATGCTGCATAAATGATTCCATTGCGAAAGTCAGTACTGTTACAAGAAACACCAGTTGCTCCACCAATATGAATCCAAACCTTATGAAAATTGAGATTCAAGTAGTTTCTGACCTGCCAAACAACTTTACTTAAGAGGAGAGTGTAATCACGTGATTTGTACTATAGAAGTGATTGACACAAAAATATTTGTACAATTCAATACCCGTACGTCTAATAAAACGTTGTAAAAATACTGAATATTGTCTTAAAAAAAGTTATTTCCCACTCTTGGGAACCTGAAAATTCACTAGGTAAAGTTTTTATTTAGACTTAAATATTATGTTTTAGAGAAAATATCAAAAGAAGTTCCAAAAAAGTTCAGAATTACCTTATGAAAGTTCAGAATCCCTTTAATAGAAGA
>JADRCO010001899.1:0-16334 GCA_021464525.1 Rhizophagus sp. LPA8_4_AMF | reverse complement strand
GAAACTGATGATGGTGTTTGGGTACTTTTTGAAGATGGTTCAAAAGAATTTTGTGACATATTAGTTGGTGCAGATGGCGTCAATTCTCCAGGTAAAAAATTAATAATAATAATAATAATAAAATATTTATCATTTAATCTTTCAGTTAATAATTAATCTTATCTCTTTTATCTTTTTTTTTTTTTAGTTCGAAAACAAAAATTACCAGAATTGCAAATTTTTGATTATGGAATAACTATGATTATTACAGATGTGGCCGCACCTAAAACTCTCTTAGACAGATTGATTAAACTCAATGGAAACGGTACATTTCAAGAAACTGTTGGGTTTCATGGAGATACTACTTTTATTATTTTTCGTCATATTCCAATAGAACAAGAAAATTTTGAGAATAAAAATGAAACCTATTATAGAGCAACAATAGTTTATGGATATCCAACTAAATTAGATGATGAACACGATGTACACAAAGTTGATGATGAAGATCCTGCATCTGTCGTTAATCATGTAAAATATTTTATTCGAAAGTTAAGACCAGAATGCGAAATGACTAACATTGTATTGGAATTATGGGACTTGGTTCCCAAAACGACTCCTGATCCAGAAAATTATCCATTCAAAACTTACAATCCTGTAAGAAGAAGAAAGATGCAAGATATTGATCCGTTATCTATTAATACATGGACGAATAATAGAGTTACATTATTAGGAGATGCCGCTCATGCTACGAGTCCTGTATTAGGAATAGGAGCGAACAATGCTATTGAAGATGCTGAAGTTCTTTCTAAAGCATTACTTAATTATACTCCAGAAAATTATATTTCTTGTATTAAGGAATATGAAAATGAAATGTTAAAACGAAATTCCGTGGACGTGCTACGTTCTAGATCTATCGCATTAAGACAAGCTTCCCAAGTTGGATATATTGGTTCTATTTTTAGAAATAATTTAGTTAGAATTGTAAATGTTTTCATAAATTTCTTTAATCTTAATTTTCTTATTAGGAATGTTAGGAAGAACTAATAGCCAAATGCTTACTTTTATACATGTTTTTGTTCGCTTATCTTTATATATACTGAACGTACTGAATGTACTATATATTTTTTATTATATTTTAGCTTTTCTATAATTATATATATATATTTTTTTTTTACTTAAATGGAACATTTTGATATTAAATTAATAAATTAAGTATTGTGTTACTGTTACAGTTTATTATAAAATCCCGCTATTAACCAATAATATTTAAATCTTGAAAAATGAATAACTTTATATCTTACATAAAAAAAAACAAATTAGAATCCAAAATGTTTATTATTATTACTATTAATTTACTATAATAAATAATAATTTTCTTGTAATAATATTTCAAATAGTTACTTCAAAACCGAATCCTAGACAAAATATTAAAAAAATAAATAAATAAAAACATCTTCAATAAAATTACGATGATTGGTAAAATTTGAAAGTAAATCTAATAAAAAGAGGAGTTAAATTAATTTGAAAACCTAATGTTTTTTACTTTTTCTTCTCTAAGAAAGTTTTCTCTGATATTAGTTTATTATCTATTGTAGTTAAACAAAATCTGACCACGAAAAAAAAAATGTCAGTACTTGTTACAATGGGCCATAGATTTAAGATCATCAGATATTCGTCGCGTCACAAGTTGATCTTATTATTTTTTTCAATTTTGAAAATTAGTTAAAAACACCAGTGATGATAAATTTACGTGACGTCAAGTGATTGTGGTAGATAAAAAAAAAAATGCTCTTTATTATTAACCGATTTTTGAAGTTTGTCTTTTCACGCGAATGAATGATAATTGTATTAATTGTATGGTCATTGTACGGGCGTGCTTTGATGTGCTTTGATGTGACATTTCGTGCCACATCAGACCATTATTAAGCTTTATATTAAATCTATATTATATTATCAAATTAAAATAATTAATTAGTTTTATAAAACCAAGTATTTCACAGATTTAGAGTATAATTTTTATACGCAATTATAATAAATTCAATTATAATAAGCATGATGTGCAAAATATTGGTATAGTAAGTACATGATGGTCCTATAGAGCCATATAATAATATACAATATGGATAAAATTTTCTTGTTTAATTTTCAACTATTGAATAATTTTTTTATCTGTATTTCTTTTTAAAAAAAAAAAATTTTATAATAATTTTCAGTTTATTCAATTATTAAACACTATCAAATCAATCATTACTAACAAACAAATACATTAACAAATCTTTTTATGATTGAGATGATCCAAATTCATAGCAATGAAGGTCGTACAATTTAATGTATTAAACGTATGATTTGTGCAACTAGTAATATATTTATTTAACGAATACCATTTATCACTTCAATATCTAAAATTGAATTATTACTATTCGAGAAGACATAGTTTTTGTTGCAATTCATATATAGAGCATCATATGCATTAACAAATTTTAATATACAAGATATTATAGACAAACATTTTGAATTTAGACATGAAACTTTTATTGCTCGACAAGTCTTTTACAAAAGATAAAAAATCATATTGATATGCAGTAAGAATATTCAATAAAGATTTTGACAATTATAAAATTCTTTTAAATAAAGGAACAAAAAATAAATTCTGTGAAAATTATCATGGTAAATATTTAACTATATTTATATATTGAACATTATGTTCTAAATAATTAAATAAAATTTTCAAATCGGCAGTATAACAATGTCAAATGAAAAACTTAAACTAATTAGAATATCATACCCAAATTTCAGATCAGTTACTATCGATTTGCATCGAAGTCACGTGATAGTGACAGAAATATATGTAACAGTTTTACGAAGTTACGGTATAATTCAATGTTAATAGTAGGGGTTTATACATAAACAAGTGTTTTCTTTATTAATAATAAATGGAGTGTAATCAATTCGTAAATAAACTAATAAACTAATGTACAAACAAAAAATCATAAAAAAATAACGCCTCACTCGGCGATCTATATTACAATACGAAACTATCAGTAAGAATTTAAACTAAAACTATCTAATAAATCAAACCAAAAATCTCATCCCTTTTTCACATCATTCAGCCAATCTATATATATTAATTCTTTTGTGAGTTTAACTTATATCAAGTATAAGTTTATCCAAAGTATCTAGGTTATCCTAAGTATACAAGTTATCATAAGTATACAGGTTATCTTAAGTATAACTTATCCAACAAATTGCCGATCATCATAATTAGATCATCTATATGCCGAAATTTAGCCGAATTTTGCATATACATTGCTGTCAAGTGATCTGTATAACACATCTACCGATCCATACATATAATTACAAATATTGAATACTTAAAAAGATATGGGGGCATCGTGGTACTCATTAGGGGTGCAGACTAGGTGCAGACATTATACATAGCATTAAATCCATACATGCATTACAGACGTAACTGACGTAAAAAAGTTACGTCAGTAACGTCACCGCAGACGCTCATATAGGAATTTAATAATAATTCATATAATATTGAGCTATGTCACAGGTTACAACCTTTCATTGACTTAAGAAATGACGTAACTAAAAAAAGTCAAATGTCTGCACCCCTAAGTATTACATTGATATTCTTCTTTTGATTTTTCTTTTTTTATCTATATTTATAGTATTATTTTTACTGATTATTAATTTTAAAGTATTTCATATGATTTCCTATAAAAGTAAACACATTAAATATAAATATAATTTTAATAACACATTATTACTTCTAGTTGAAGATTGGATAATTATGATATTTCAAAATCAAGTATTGGTGCGCCAATGGTTTAAAAAAAAAAAGAAATAATTTCGTTCAAATCGAAAAACCTCTGTGTTATAATCTATTTTTTTTTTTTTGTCGGTATTTCGGATAAATACAGTATGTGTTACATTAATTATTGAGTTTAGAATTCCTTAAATAGAAGTAAATAAACAAAATGTCGGATAAAATTCGGCAACATTTTTGCGTTGATATATATATATTCTATCACTTCGTCTCCTTTAAACACCAATTTATTTGTCCGATATCAAATAATTTTTAAAAAAATGCAACAAAAAATTCCAACTGTAATTATTATTGGTGCAGGTCTAGGAGGCCTTACTCTTTATCACGCTTTGATAAAGAATAAAGATAAAAAAGAATTCAACGTAAAAATCTTTGAACGAGAATCCAGTCCTCAAGGTATACGTATAAATATATTGTGTATTCATTCTCATAACATTTTTTAGAAGAATTTCACATAAACACTTGCTTGCTTCTATGGTAAACCTGAAAGATCGATGGCAAGGATATCATATAGGGATAAACAATTATGGAGCTCGTTCTCTTATAAATTGTATTCCCCCATCGATCGCTTTAAACCTTCCAAAAGCAATGCCAAATCCAATCCCCGACCTGGAATATCACGGACCTTCATTCACCGATCATACAGGAAGTCTACTATTAAAACCTCCAACTAAACAAGTTAAAGATGTTTACGAAGTCGCAAATAACACCACTAGTTTTTCGACAATTATCAGTTATCGTGATAGGCTTAGAGATATTCTATTAGAAAATGTACCAGTTCAATGGGGTAAAAAATGTATCGGGTATGATGAAACTGATGATGGTGTTTGGGTACTTTTTGAAGATGGATCGAAAGAATTTTGTGACATATTAGTTGGTGCAGATGGCGTCAATTCTCCAGGTAAGAAATAATAATAATAAATAAAATACTTATAATTATTCAATTAATAACTAATTTTATATATTTACCTTTTTTTTTAGTTCGAAAACAAAAATTACCAGAATTGCAAATTTTTGATTATGGATTAACCATGATTATTACAGATGTACCCGTACCTAAAAGTCTTTTAGATAGATTTATTAAACTCACTAGTAACAGTACATTTCAGGAATCTGCTGGATTAAATGGAGATACTACGTTTATTATTTTTCGTCTTATTCCAATAGAACAAGAAAATTTTGAGAATAAAAATGAAATTTATTATAGGACAACAATAGCTTTTGGATATCCAACTAAATTAGATGATGAACATAAAGTTGATGATGAAGATCCTACATCTGTCGTTGATCATGTAAAATATATGATTCGAAAATTAAGACCAGAATGCGAATTGACTAACATTGTATCGGAATTATGGGACTTGGTTCCCAAGACGACTCCTGATCCAAAAAAATATCCATTTAAGACTTACAATCCTGTACGAAGAAGAAAGATGCAAGATATTGATCCGTTATCTATTAATACATGGACGAGTAGTAGAGTTACATTATTAGGAGATTCCGCTCATGCTACGAGTCCTGTATTAGGAATAGGAGCGAACAATGCTATTGAAGATGCTGAAGTTCTTTCTAAAGCATTACTTAATTATACTCCAGAAAATTATATTTCTTGTATTAAGGAATATGAAAATGAAATGTTAAAACGAAATTCCGTGGACGTGCTAAATTCTAGATCTATTGCATTAAGACAATCTTCTCAAGTTGGATATATTGGTTCTATTTTTAGAAATAACTTTATGAGAATTATAAATCTTATTATAAATTTCTTTGATCTTAATTTTCTTGTTAGGAAGAACTAACAGCTAAATGTTTATTTTTATACATGTTTTTCGTTCGCTTATCTTTATACATATACTCAATATGTAATATATATTTTATTGTATTTTAGTTTTTCAGAATTTTTTCTTTTACTGAATGTAATAATTTTGATTTTAAATTGATAAATTAATAAATATTAAAATATATTAAAAATCCCGACCTGAGGCGCGACGAAGATTTAATCTTGTAGCGAAAAATTTGCTCGTCATTATACTGGTACTGGCATATCTGATATGATTCAAACTTTTTCGTGGTCAAATCTTGTGTAAATTTTTTTAATTTATTGTTTAATGTTGACTCTTTTATACCATGATGGCACGATTCGATTGGTTATAAAATAAGTTATATAAGATTTTTACGCTGCTATACGATTTTAAATAATGCTTATATTTCCGTAGTACCAAAAAAAATTTGCCCAACTTCTTTCTTTGGCTCACTTCATTTGAAACGTGATTTAGGAATAAAACACGATGTTATTTATAACTTACAACTAGATATTCTTGATGAAAAATCATATGCAGTAGAATTTTTAATGACGATTTTGACTATTATAAGATACTCTTAAATAAGTAACAAAACTGTGAACAAAATTATTTAATGGCAAACTTGGACGTTTAACAACATCAAACAGAAACATTTAAACTAAATAGAATAGACCTTCCCTATAAAGCACCCGAATTTATTTCTGAAAAAGAAGTGAACTACTTTTGCATCTGATATTTATAATTCTGTATTGACATGCCCATGTGGGAAATTTTATCCGGGCAACCCAAAGTTGTACAGGATGATGAGCAATAAAAATACCTGATATTTCTGATACTCATGATTTCGGTCACTAATTTTTAGGTTTTTTATTTCTAAGATTACTTTTTTATCTATATTTTCTTCCGTTTTTTGTTTTTTATTATTTTCTTTAGAGTCATTTTCGATGATTCCATGTTTAATCCTTTTATCCCTTCTATCTATTCCTTTACGTTTCTCTATATCAACTACTTCTCACATCTTTTTAACCAAATTTCTCTTTTTAGTTGATGGTAACAAAACGACCACAAATTAAACACCAAATTTTCCCTTCTTTTTCTTTGACGAATTATTAAATTTATTATTATGCACTCCTCGTAACAATTCCCATTCTCGAGTTCTTCACAACAAGACTCTTGATTTTCAATTAATATTTGTGTAGATGGTATATTTATATCTCTCAATATCTCTAAATTTGTTTCGTCTTTAGCTTTCGATTCTATCGAGTCATTTCAAATTCCACTATAGCGTTTTCTATTATCTCTCTTACGGATTTCTCATTTCGTTCACATTCCCAAATATGCCACCAATCTTCCACTTCAACTTCACAGCGTGGATATTAGCTTATCATCTTTCCATGCATGGAATTAATTATCATTTTAATCGACACATATGCGGTAATAATATAACGCAACAAAATTCATGGCTATAATGGCTATTAAAAGAATTTTTTTATTTAATTATAAAGAAATAAGCAAATAAGAATAATATTGATGATGTTAATAATTTATAAATATTATTTGATAAGATATTCTTAATTAAGTTTTTATTATGATGATTATATAATGATAGAAAAACACTAAATGATTCATACATTAATTCGATTGTGAACATGGTTAAAGCAAGATGATTGGAAATTCTTAATAAAATTTGCGATCTAATAAAAATTTATTATAAACTAACTATTTTTTAGATGGATTTAAAACTATTTAAAATTATATAATTGTATTTATTTGTCTTTTATTTAGCTGTTAGAATTATTTAAACACTAAGAATATTTTGCATCGCAGGTTAAAAATCGAAATTAAAAGTTGTTCAAATTCATAAAAATCTTTAGACGAAAATATGAAATTGGTATGTGCAATAACAATTAAATGAATTAACTAGAATCATCACCATGTCCAATCTCTTTCTTGAGTATCTTTTTTCCAGGTTCTTCAATGCTCTCATTTTTATGTTTTATTTCTCTATTTCCTTCTACAGGTTGATTTGGTTGTAAGTTTGAACTTTTATCTGTATCCGGTGAAGAATCGTCCTTAATTTCATTGTTGCCATGCTGCTGAGTATCTTCATTTTGTCTATTACGTTTCCTATTAAACATTTTCTTCACTTTCTTATAATTACTTTTGGTTTTCTTAGTTAACTTTTTAATCATATCTTTTCCTTGATTTTCACTCATGGTAGAGAGAAAAAAGTAAAGGAAAAATTTATAATTATTTTTTTTCACAAAAACTTTATTTTCGGAGTTTATTTATATTTTGCCATTAATAACGTGTCTTTTTCACTCAATAAGTTTACAACAATTACACAAAATTTCTTTTTGTCAATTAATGGAATCACCAATACAAATAATACATACATATAATACATATGAAAAAAATCCATTTTATCATATTTTTAGCCTTGAAAACACCTCCAAAAAAAAATTTAAATGAAAATAATTCATTTATTATATCTTCAAGTTTCTTTACGTAATTAATCTAATTCATTATTAATTTTTTATTGCGGTTTTGTTCTTAAACTTATTGATTATCATAACCACTTTTATTAATCTGTTTATTATCAGATTTGAGAATTAGACGATGCATTAACCTTGGCTTCTTTCTTAAATTTATCCCTGACACCGTCAAATCCCCAAATCCTTTCTTAAATACACTTTTCATTACACGGTAGAGAAGAAATTTTTATTTTAGTTATAGTAATTTAACAGCGTGTGTATTTGTCAATCAATCAATTACACAGAATCTCTTTTTGTTAGTTAATGGCATCATATCTTATTTTGCAGCGTTTTTTTAATTTTCGTGTAACATATGATTTATATGTTAATTAAATGTACGTAATACAAAATAAAATTAATACATGATATTCTCTATATTTCTAAATCAAAAGTATTTTCATACTTTTCACCAGTTTTGGCCTGAGCAATAGCTTCAATTTCGACCTTTCCAAAAGTTAAAGTGAATTCGAAGGCCCTATTTTCCTTTGATGCTTTGGGTATATCACCAACTATCAAGTAATTCAACATCTGATTCATCACAATTTGTTGCATCATCTTTTTTTGCAACATAAATTTAATTCCAGTTCTTTTGTACTGTATTAGGTGGGAAATAAGTTCTTACAATTTTCTCATTAACAGCCACTTGGTCACCACGTTTTGATAATCTACTAAATTTAACAACCCTTCCATCTGAACTCTGTAAAAAAAGTCGATCCGTTCTTTATATTCCATCTTTTTTCCGTAAAAGGCTCATATTTCCGGAATTAATGACCTTATATCATGGAATTTATCGAATTATTTTCGATTTCCGTGAATGGATCCGTGAAAGGCTAATTTTTACGGAGTTTTTACAGAAATAACGTATAAAATTTTTCATAGGGAACGTTTTCGATGACTCGGATCACCTTATCGGTTCTTTATAAATATTTAAATTATTGTTAATATTAAGAGAGTATATACTCATTAATTTAATTGTGAGGAATAAAATTTACCATATGTCCACTTTAATACGCGGGGTTTTATAATTTCCTGTTTCAATCCAAATTGAACGGCTAAATTTGTGAAAAGAATCTTTAGTATAAGCAGTGTTAACACCATCAACTTTTGTTCAAAATTTTTTATACTTTACCTCCTTTTACAACTGCGGTGACAGGTTCAAATTCTTCTAATTCTTCTTTAATTCTTGCCCGCAAATATTTTGATTCGCTGAATCCACCAACTAAGAATATAGCACAAATATCGTAACCATTTTTATGAGATTTATCAAGTTGTTTATGAATTAAAGATATAACCCTTACTATGGCAAGATTAAGCATTAATTTAACGTCATCAAACGTTAATTCAATTATCCATTCTATATCTCCCATTTCGTCAAATTTTCTCCAACGTATTGGTTTAAAATAGGACACAATTCTATTTTTAACAAAATAAATTTAACACTATTATATCAATTTTTCGATAAAACCCTTTATATAAATAAAAAAGGATACGTTACTATTTAAATGGAATTTGTGAGATTGGGCATGTGATTATTGTCCAGTAAATTGGGTTTTGACGCGTCTACAAAAATCTTGTACCTTATATTGTAATTGGCTATAATGGTCTTTCCTGGCTAATTCAAGAGCTGATTCTCCAACTTTTTACCAATAAATTTAAGGAATTCTTCGTCTACAAAGCTTCCTCCACAGAAATTCCCTTTCACGTTCAGTAATTTCTTCCAGTTTATTATCTTCCAAAAGCCTACGTGTCTTCAAATCTATCATGCCGCCACCGCAGTCGACGATCATAAATGCTATGAATAACAAAATATTTACTTAATTTGTAAATTTAAATTAAAAAATATGAATATACTTTTCTTACATCCAACACCAATATGATATTCCTTTTTCTTCATACAGTAAATCGCTGCTTATGTTCAAAGATGATTAAATTTAGTCACGTGATCACCTTTGTGTGAGATTAAACTTACGTTCCGTCGTAAATTCTAGATTTTTACTGTTCTCCCATTTATAATTCCAGCATCGTAAGCGCATTTGCGCATAATCTTCATGGCTTGACTATCGAATTCGGCTGGAATCTTTATAAATTATAGTAAGTTTTAATAAAACTTTCTATTAAAAAAAATCACAACAAGTATGAAAAATAAATTATTACCGTCATAATAATTAATAATTGTCTAAAAGTCAATATTTTGCCAAGCAGGTTTTACAGTTTCTTTTATTATGACTTACCCATTTCTCGAAGATAATCTGTTACGGCAGTTTTAAAATCTAATCCTTCCGGTAAATATGGTTTGTTTTCCATGTCACCTAATGTAACTTGAATCTTTCTACAGGTTTTATATTGGAAGGCTTATTCCTTCTGTTTAGTTTTTTTGCTAATGCAGAATATCCCCCATGTCATTAATTTGAGTGATTCATCATATTTTAAGACAGTAAAAGCTTTAAAACTAAGTCGTCCATTGTAGTCTTGCTATGCCATGATTATTATATTCGAATTTGATTTATGAGCGTAAGAAAATCCCTATATCGATTAGAAAGAATGTTATTCATATAAAAAGTCAGACATATGATAGTTTTCCTGTTCAACATTTAAACATTTCATATGAACGATATTAGTAACTTACAGAATACGTTGTTCCGAAGTCTTGTATAAAGTGAAAAGAAAAAATCGTTATTAGACAATCGTTATCAATATCGTTATTTAAATTTCTTCAAAAATTCTTTTAGAAAAACGAACCTATAGCAACAACTACAGCCTCGAAATAATAATCGGTTTAGTTTATTCAATTATTAAAGCGCTACCAAATCTCTAAATGTTTCTATTGTTTCCTCGGAAACTTATTTTTATAATTGAAATGATACTACATTAGAAAAGAAGGTCGTACAATCTAATGCATGATTTATGCAACTTCTCGTAATAAAAACTCCGGTTTTAGCTTTCAGGTTCTATTTATTTAACGAATTCATTTTTTTTTTTCACTTATTTAAAATTGACAAAATAATATTTTTTATTATGGCTTCTATTCAAGAAGACATAATTTTTGCTGCAATTCATAAATCATATGCATTAGCAGAATGTAATATTCAAGATACTTTAGACAAAAAATTTTGAATTTCCTACAACTTGCTGACAAGATTTTGACGATTCTAAAATTCTTGAAAATACAGGAACAAAAGAATTTGTGAAAAATTGACATTATGACATTATACTGTGAACATTGTGTTCGAAATCATTTAAAGGCAAATTTCTCAAATTGGACATCTGGAAATAATGATATTGATAATTTAATACAACAATAGTGTCAAATGGAAACGCTTAGACCAGTTTGAATACTAGAATAGATTCTATATAATAAATTACAAAATATTAAACATTTAACTAAAGGTGAATATTCTGAAATTTATACAGCAGATTGGATTTGATGGACATTATGATGAATGGGATTCAAAAGAAAAACAATTAAAAAGATATGGAGAGCATCAAGTAGTACTCAAAAAGTTAGAAAATGTTGAAATTGCTAATAGAAGTTGGTTTAAAGAAGTATGTAATTAAAAATATTTTGATTAGTTATTCATAAAAATTATTAATAATAACTTTTTTTTTTATCATAGAGTAAATTTCATTTGACTATAAGTAACAAATGTCCGCCAATTGCTCAGTGCTACGGCTTAACAAAGGATCCGTCAGATGGGAATTACATGCTTGTAATATCATATAATTGCATAATAATTTAAGAGAATATTTACAACAAAACCATGATATACTCATGTGGGAAAGAAGAATTCAAATTATTTATCATATAATGGATGCTGTTTCTAAAATTCATAATGAAAATGCAATTCACAGTGATTTGCATTCTGGAAATATATTATTTAATTATGCAAACATTTGTATAAATGATCTTGGATATTGTGGACCAGCTGATAAACCATGTATGGAAATCTTCTTTATATTGCACCCGAAGTTATTTCTGGAAAAATACTTCGTTTGCATCTGATATTTATAGTATTGGTATGCTCATGTGGGAAATTTCATCTGGACAACAACCTTTTATTAATTTTGAAATGATTGTGAACTTGCGCTTTAAATAATAAAATAATAAATGGAATGAGACCAAAATAGTTCCTTTGGAATATAAAGAATTAATGAAACAATGTTGGGATGCTGTTCCAACAAAAAGACCTGATATTGATACTCTTTATGATAAAATAGAAAAAATGAATAGATTAAATTATCAAAATGAATCAAATGAAAATAAGACAAACGAAATTAAGACAAATGAAATATATAGTTTTGAAACTCATAATACAAGTACAAGAAGGTTATTTACAAGTAAAGTTCATCAATTTAAAAATCTTCCTGAACCAAAAAATGCAACTGAAGGTCGGTATAATTATATTCGTATATTTCACAAGAAAATATATATCATACAACGGCATTACTAACATAGTTTTTTTAAATAACAATTTTATATAAAAATTTAATAGAAGAACAGGAAGGTATATACATATTTTTTTTTTTTATTTCTTTTTTGTAATCGAAGTTACATATTAATTAGATTAATTTCAAAGCATTTCATAGTAAACCTTATGGTTTCAGCATTCCCTATAATCGTAAGTATTAATTAAAGTTATACAGTAAATTACATAGTAAACTTATTCATTTTATTTTCAGTTGAAGATTTTGATAGCAAAAGTAATAATAATACATCAAAATCAAGTAATATATTTAAAGGTAAATAATCATTAAATTTTATAGTCTTATTTTTCGAAATAATATATTAATAATTCTTTCGGTTTAATAATTAGATTATAGCAAAAAACTGTCTAAAGTATTTGAGAATATGCAAATAAATTCAAATAATGGTAAATAGATCGTAGTTCTAATAAATAATAATTCATATTACTAATATTTTTTTTTTTTAGATAATCAAGATAATTGTAAAGAAATTATACAAGTAAAAAAGCATAATGTTGATGATATTAACGTATAAATTATTTAAACTCTATTTAACAAATAAGTTTTTAATTTATCTTAATTTTTATATTTATTAAATAATGATGAAATATATAATAATCCAAATTTTCATTCAGAAGAATAAGATGAGTTGGAAATTCCTGATGGTAATCATAATCTAAACAAATATATTTTTAAAATTTATTATAAAATACAGATGGATTTTAAATTATTTAAAATTATAATGCATTTATTATTATTTATATTTTGTTTTTATTATTTAAACACTTAGAATAGAGTAGCAATTAGCAAATCTCTTAGTATGTAATTTTAATAATTCATTTTTAACATTTATATATCAATTATATTTTTATATGATTTATTATTTGTGGAAATTTATTATTGTATCAAAAAAGCAGTAACTTGTATTGAAAACCAAAATTAAATGTTCGAATTCATAAAAATCTTATATAAATTAAATGGATTTAAGTCATAAGATCATATATCATTATTTTTTTCATATTGATTTAAAAAAGGCTAATTCACTTTTTGTCCGAAACGTAGCGTAGGACCGTTTACTTCTAAGCAGATGTAATGTTGTTCTGTCCCGCATGCTTATCGGCCAATTAGATTTTGTACACATGTATGATGTAAATAAATTGATTATGCTTCGGACCCTGAACGGTTTACCAATATAATAATAATTTGTAAATTATATTAAATTTTATCTTTAATTAGCTTAATGTTATTTTTAAAAAACAAACATTAAATTAAGCATTGAGTAATAAAAAAAAAAGTCTTTTATTTTAAAGTTATGCGAATGAACACGATATTATGCATTATTATTAATAAAATATCGGTTCTTAATTCACCGCGCTAGATATGAGATATTGTTATGTACAATTCTTCAAAATACTCTAAAAGATTTACAGTATATATTCTAACAATTAATTTCAGTTTATTCAATTAGTGAATAACATCATTTTTTCTACACCAGGCCAGACGGTCAGTACTAGTAACTTGAAAAAAATAAACATGTTATTAATTTATTATTTGGACAGAAAGTACTTTTATTAGCTTCAGTATGTTAGACTATGCCATTTAGTAAAACAAGTGAAATATTAATTATAGCTTTACATAGTATCATATTCATATGCATATTAACGAATTTATCAATCGATCTCATCAATAATCGCAATATAACAGGTTCAAAATAAATATAAACCAATAAAAATAATCTATGATGTATATTTGTCTAACGTACTGAGCTATTATAAATCTCCCGGATTTTTTCTTGATTATAGTTGAAATTAAACAATTATGTAACTGTTATTAAATAATTCAAGACGGAATTTTAGGATTCTATTTACTTAATATAAGATAAAAATTGAAAATATGAAGTTATAGTAAACAAAATCACCAAAAAACGAGATAAATTGATTAATTACAATTAGGCCAAATGAAAATATATAAATATAAATAAGTTGGCGTATTTGAATAGATTTAAACTAATAGATGTATATATATACTTTTTGATCCTTTATAATAATTTATTGACATGTAATAATGATATAAATAAATATACGTATTCTATATTAAAGAAATTGTGATAACACGAGTTTTAAAATACGGCCAAGTGCAGGCCTATTAAATGAGGCAATAGGAACAATACGGCAAAGTGACAAGAACAGCTAAGTTTGTTATATTGTTTCAAGTTCATAGAAAAGCTTTACGACAGAAATAAACAAAAGATGAAATAAATAGTAGTGCTCTGTGTTCAGTAATGAATTAATTATCACGTTTATTAGTTCAATTATAAATTAAGAAATCTGCTATATTTATTATTAGTAAATAAAAAATAGGCCTATTTTTGGAATGCTAACAAATTGATAGTTGCGACATATATTTAGCTAGTGATCCACAATATATATTTATACCAAAAAAGAAAAGGTCTAGACCGGTCTATGGCAAACGAGTTGTGTCAGGTGTGTCGAGCCCATATGTAAACTATGTTAAACTTTATATGTAAATTGTTTAACCTTACTATTACTTTTATTTGAAGATCATACAGGTGACCAAGAATTTGAGTGATATGATTATTGTCGTTATTATATAAACCAAAATTTCTAGAATTTTTATTTTTAGCACTATTTTTTTTATTTCGATAAAAAGAGCCTACATATAAATCAATCAACTTTTGTTCTATCCTTTTTAGGATTTACTTTATTGTCTATGAATTCCTCAAAAAGGAAGTTTTATTCTTATTTGGCTATTATAAAAAAAAGCTAATTTTCATTAAAAAACATCATTATTATAATAATACTAACACAAAATTAGGAAACATAGTGCAATTATTTTAAATGACGGAGTTATTGTAATAATGCATTTTTTTTTTTCTATTTCAATGTTAGGTACACTAATAATTCGGAAAAATTTTACGTTAAAATATATATAACTCAATTATTTCATCGTTTGTTTCCTTTAGACATCAATTTATTTTGTCTAAAATAAAACAAAAAAAAAATTTTTTTATTAAAAATAAAATGAGTATATAAGAATTTTTTTTAACCCATAACAATAATCATAACTTAAAAATGCAACAAAAAATTCCAACTGTAATTATTATTGGTGCAGGTCTAGGAGGCCTTACTCTTTATCACGCTTTGATAAAAAATAAAGATAAAAAAGAATTCAACGTAAAAATCTTTGATCGAGAATCTGGTCCTCAAGGTATACATAAGTATACTGTAGTACGTTTTTCATAATGTTTTTTAAAAAATCACTCGACTAACTCGAACACTGGTTTCTATGTTAAAAACTAAAAGATCGATGGCAAGGATATCATATAGGCATAAACAATTATGGAGCTCGTTCTCTTATAAACTGTGTTCCTTCGTCAATCGCTTTAAACCTTCCAAAAGCAATTCCAAATCCAGTTCCTAATGTAGAATATCATGGATTTTCACTCACCGATCATACAGGAAACTTGCTATTAAGACCTCCAACTAAGCAAGCTAAAGATGTTTATGAAGTTGCAAATATATCCGTTGGTTATGCAATAATTGTAACTTACCGGGATAAACTTAGACATGTTTTATTAGAAAATGTACCAGTCCAATGGGGTAAAAAATGTATTGGATATGAAGAAACTGATGATGGTGTTTGGGTAATTTTTGAAGATGGTTCAAAAGAATTTTGTGATATTTTAGTTGGTGCAGATGGTAT
>JADRCO010001898.1:0-16342 GCA_021464525.1 Rhizophagus sp. LPA8_4_AMF | reverse complement strand
TTATGTGAAGGAGATTTACTTTGTCATAAATGTTATATGCAGTATGTGAGTAACCTGGTAGCAAAAGCAAAACAGCAATTAAAAAAAGAGCGGCATGTTAAGCCACTATCTAATGCGTCTGAACATTTGTCACGGAGGACATTAATGCCAGTTCAAACTCAACCTCGGGCTTTAAGAAGTACTCATATTGCTATACCTATAGACATTTTTGAACAACAACAGGTTGAATTAGTTTCTTTGCAAAATATGGTTGAGAAGCAAAAGTCTGAATTGGATTCTTTACACGAGCAAATTCTGCACATACGAGAAAAGTTAGCAAATGAAATGCAAAAATGCTCTGATATTTCAAAAGGTTAGTTGTCCCAATAATATTTATTTTTATAAAATTGGAGTAATTTCTATCACTAGACTTTTTTTGCTTTTTTAACCTACTAATTTTTTTTACTTACATTGCTGTTAAAGTTTCATTATTAATGAAACTAACTATTAATGCCATTCCACTTAAATTAATGTGCTAGAATTACTAATGTTAGGAATTTTTTTTATAATGTAATTTTTGATTTGAAATTTTTTTTAATCATTGGCGTGTCTTTGACGTTTTTCTTTAGTTATTAGCGTGTCTTTAACATGTTTCTTTAATTTTGGCGTGTCTTTAACATTATTTTTTAATTATTAACGTGTTTTATCATATTTTTTTTAATTATTGGCGTGTCTTTAACATTTTTTTAATTATTAACGTGTTTTAACATATTTTTTTTTAATTATTAGCGTTGTTTTTAATTTATTTTTTTTAATTATTGGCGTGTATTATGTATTTTTTAATTCCTGGCGGGTTTTTATTTTTTAAGTGTATTTTAATTAATAAAATTAAATAAAGGACAAAATCGTGAAATTAAAGAAAAATAATTTTTATTTTTAAATTTTTTGAATAAATTTAATAAATTACGTTGTAAACCCAAAAAAAAATAATTTTATTTTTTTTTATCTCTTTTAGACATATCAATATTTTCTCCATTATTTCAAAATTGTGTCAAGAAAATGACAGACATTTTATATCAATTACAACATCATCAAAATGGCAATGGGATTTATGATCCTGAAGATTTTCTCAATTTAATTACTGCTCAAGCACCTGAGTTACAACAATTTTTTAATATGTTATATCAGTCAACAAATCCAACTGGAAAATGTGAAAAAACCAATGTTGCTAGTAAAGGTCGAATTGTAGTACTCTGTTGGCAACTTGCTTCTTTTCGTAATAAGCAAATGACTTTACTTAAACGTGATGCTGGATTGTTTTTTCAACATTCGGGATTATCAAAGAAAGGAATTAATAATACTTCGTCAAATATGGGAATTTCAACCACTTTTAAAACAATTAATCGAACAAAGAGTGAAGATTAAAGATGATCACTATAGAAACTTTATGGAATATTTTCAAAATCACAGTATATACTGATACCATATAATCAATTAATTATTAATTTTAATAATTTGTGGAATCAATATTTTAATGGCTAATTAATTTTTTACAGATGGAATTTTTATGTATCTTAAATGTAGATGATTATCATGATATCCATGAAGCCCGTCAACCCGCAACAACATCTCTTCATCATATTTCTCATATGGCTACTATTATTGGTAATACACCACCAATTTTTGCAATTAAACAATTTACCAATGAGAATATTCACGTTCATAATCCATTAATAATCAATACCACAGCTTTATGTGATACTTTAACTTACCAGTACATGTCACATTTTGGTTTTAGTTAACTGATCAACGCCTATTCTGGTATGACAAAAATGAGTGCGACTGATTTGGAAGATTGGTTAACGGTCCATGTATATGATCCTAAAATTAATTGTGTAAAAAATCAACGCTCTATGGAACATGTTAAGCTTGTTGATTTAATTCCACTGGATCTTAAGTCAACTAAACAACTTTGCTGAAACTCTTGAAATCACGACTTTAATACTGCTTGCATATGAATTTCACGTGACTACATAATTTAACGATAGTAGCGTTTTTATTTTTTAACCGTCAAATTACTACTTTATTACTTTATATCAGTCATATAGAAACAATGATGATATTTAATATTGAGATATTTTATTAAGAAGAAAAATTATTGTATCATTTTTCTTTTTATGTACTTTAATAAAAATAATAATTTCAATTTTCTACCTTGTCACTTTACACTGGCTATATAGAAAAAATGAATATTTTTTTTGTATTTCTAACTAAAGTTGTTAAAATAGCATAAATAAAGCAAAATTAAAAAATAACATTATTCAAAGTAATCAATAATAATTGTCTATTAGTTAAAATCTCAATAATAAAATGCCTTTTACCCATTAATAAATAATATATTAATTTACAAATATATATATATATATATTTTTTGATAACTTTCCTCTTGTTATAATTGGATAGCCATGGATTTTTAAGCGATCAACGTACTAAATTTCCGTTGACAAAGCGCCCCTGGTGACACAACCATAACAAGGTGGGAACTCAACCATATTTGAAAATATATTACAAATGTACTTTAATGATATTTCATATGCGCAAATTGCGATAATTACAGAATAGAATTTATTCAAATAAAAAGAAATGACATCACTACAGAAAGAACAGAAAATTATGTCAAGACATTCACACAGTAACTCACATGACGATCATTTACCCAAGCAAGAAAAATATAGTGCATCAGTACTTCACCGCAAGAAGTGTTATCTATTCAATTCTTATTTGAAGCCCAAACAAATAGTATCTTTCTGTTTTTATAGCAAGAGCTTTGATGCAATATTTCTGCCCGATCTACTTGGAAATTTACAATTAATTGTAAGATGATCAAGTTTCTTGACTGCGTGAATATCATAGTTATTATAACATATCTTGAGTGTCTCTTTTATTAATATTTCAAGCTTGTCCATTGTTCCACATTTCTTAAGTTTATCTATATTGGTGCCATTCAAGTATCTTTTTAATACTTGTCTAACGACATCATGAGTTATAAATTCATCAATATCAGTTCTTGATGGAGTTGTTGCTTGTCCACCTCTTGATCGTTTATTTTTAAATTCAAGTATTAATGAAGTCATCTTTTTATTAAATTTACTGCGGAAATCTGTTAACACTCGCTTTGAATGACAGATGATTTCCACGGCTTCATTACTATAGAGCTCATAGTCAAATATATTTGTGATAAGATTTTCAATAGTCCTGTCTGGTGGTTCTCTGCATCGGAGGAAGAGGCACTTGATCTCCTCATGCCAAAGACGAGCAAGTGCCTATATAATAAAGGTTTAATAATCACATTCAACCTAAGTGATACAAAAAAAAAATTGGATACCTTATCATCAGTATTATTATTTGACATTACAATAGGCTGAGGAACTGTAGCAGTGATGGGTGAATCTAGTGAAACATTCATGGATTTATACATTTGATTCGCCATTGATAATATGTCTGGCATCTCTAAGATCAACCAATGGCAAACTTCAAAACAAGTTTGCATATCTTTAAAAACTTCAGGCTTGCCTGGAATTCATGGAGATGTGTTATTTGATAATTAGCAAACAGCTTAAAGCCTAAAGATAATACTCTACGAATTTACCTGTTCTTTTTTTAGAAGATTTGGCAACCTCACTATCATCACTATATTCGTTCATATCGACTCTCTGTCTTTTTTGGGATTCTTTTGTTTTTTATCAAACTCGTATCGGTAGACTAATTGATTTTATTATTAAAATACACTGTGTAGAAGAAAAACGAAGTAAATCTCAGAATATTCTCTGTACCATAATCATCATTGTCGTCCTTATTATCAGATACTTGGAGCAAGGTTGTAACATTATTCAAATTATTTATACTTTATGATGTGATTTTCTTTGCTCTTGAAATTCTATTTCAGCAGATTTTTTTTCTATTCGCATTATAATTGAAGGTTTTAATAAAAATTAATGTAAATTAGAATATGAATATGTAAAAATGATCAATTTACTGACTTGCAACTTTCGATTTATTTAATATATCCAAATGGTCAGGAATTTCAAGATTAAACACTCTGTTGTAAGTGCCATTGCTATCAGCACCTTTCATTGTAAGATGAATCACATTAAATTATTGTTTTAATGATTTTCAGACTTGATCGCTTACTTACTTGGCTCTTCTAAGTCAATTAAGTCAATAATTTGTTCATCATCCTTTTCTCAACGTCCACCTTTACCACAATTTCCTTTAGTTTGTTCGATGCTCTTCTCCTTTTCATAGATCGAACTAGAGCCATCGATATCTGTGGTTGGAACAGAAGGTTTAACAATTGTCTTTCCACGTCCCCTTCCTCTTCCACGATTTCCTCTTCCAAGTCCTCTTCCTTTTCCACTACTTCCTTTTCAGTTAAAAAGTGAATTTTAAATAAAAAGCTGGAGTTCAGCTTTTATAATATCGAATTCTAATCGATAATACTTACTTCTAGCTTCTTTTTGTCTCTCTACTTTAATTTCTTCAGCTTCTCTGACTATTTGTGTTGATTTTCTTCTCGGCATTTACTTTAATGTTAATTAGGAGTGATGAATTTATTTTAAAATATTTATATGATTGAAATTTTTAGTTTAAAATCTTGATTGTAATAAGCTTTTCAAATAGTTAACTCATTAAATAGACTTCCTTATTATATTTGTTTACGCGTTTAAAATCTTGATTATAATAAACTATACATATTAAATAAACTTTCAAATAGTTAATTTATTAAATAGACTATTTTATAATAATATTGTTCGGTGAAGGCTACAATAAAATTATCAAAGAGTATGAAGATAATTCCAATAAAAGTATCTTCTGAGATCATAAGATGTTTTAAGGTATCAAGAATCTGCATTATCTGGCGTTATTACATTATCTGCTATTTACTTATTAAAAATCTTTATCTCATCCTGTAATGATCGGAAGAGCAATTTGAGATGGTACGAAGGCGCAGAAAAGTTTACAAATTATATAACAATTAAATCATAATTAAATCATACAGCAGAGTAGATGATTACATATAAATACTTATTTGGTTAACCTCCACTCGTTGAATATATCGGTAATCTGGCATACTATAAAACAACTGATCTACATATAGTAATTGTCAGCGAGTTTACACAGATAAGCCACAAAATTCCACATGATGACCATCTAAGAATCAATAAAAAAAAAATCCGAACCTTTATCATACTCTAAAAAAAAATTTTACTCTTGGGCAACTACAGATTTCGACCCTAACCCTGAAAGAATAGGTATGAAGACCAGAAATTTTTAATAGTAACTAAGGTAACTTTAGTATTATGTTTTTTGGACGTTATGTATTTACAACAGAGCATGTATAATTTGTGATTTAAAATACCTTCAAAAATGATAAGACTAATATAAATTTATTACTATACATAGTGCCGATTTTAGCCAGACTACTAATTAATAAGACGATAAATGAGGAGAAAGGACTAGGTAACATGTGGAATTTAGAAACTTCAAGGACGATTTTTAAACTTGAAAAGAAAGGCAATTCGGTGACACAGTGCATTGGCAGTCAGAACTCAATTTTCAGAGAAAGACGACCCAGACGACGGCCTCGTGGGATCTACAGTTTCGGAATGATCAGAAGAAGTTTCAATGATAGAAAAGTTTCAATGATGGAAGAAAAAGTATAAAGAGATAAGAAGGAACAATTACGGGAATACGCCGACGATCAGAAGAGAAAAGAAATAGAAGCATGGACACAAGAAATTGAAAAGCTAAATACGGGATATAACAAGAATGTCAAAGTAGAATGCAAGGGTAAATCTCAACAAGTAAAGATAATGGATTTGATAAGGAAGGTGAGAGAGACCAGGAGGAAAGAGGCAGAAACAACAGAGATTGAGACATTATTGTCGTAGATATTGTATCAATATACAGAAAAAAATGTTGACACGACAGAAAATGGAACGAGAGACAATGGTAAATTAAAGTGGAAGTAGTACAGATACTACAAGAATTCAGAGAGGAAGTTGAACAATAAAAAGGAGCGTTGGCGTATGGGACAATTGGAAAGATCAGCGAAGGCGAAAAGGAATATGAAAGTGAGAAAGTAGTCATTGCGAAGGTTGGAGTGCAGGCTGCAACTAATAAAATGACAATTGGCACGTGACTATGCTGTCCTACGTTATTCTCAAATTGTGCTGCTATATAAAGTTCCGCCATTCCATTTATAAGGTTTGGATTGAACTTTTTTTTCTTACGATTATAATGGAATTATTAACCAAAATTATCACAATATTTACTTGAAATTTTAGAAGATGACGAATATTATGACATTACAATTGAAGTTGGTAATGATTCATATGTAAAAGTGTTCAGTGCTCATATGATTATCTTAAATTATCGTTCTTCTTATTTACGAAGAATTTTATCAACAAATAAAAAGAAAAATGATGGAACATTAGTAAATATTAAATTATCGAATATTTCACCAGAAACTTTTCAAATAATTTTAAGGTAAATTAATAATTAAATTATCATATTTGTTTTATGAATTTATTTTATCAACGTACTTATTGTAATGTTTTATTTTTTTTAGGTATATTTATGGAGGAAATCTCTTATTGGATGAATGTGATACTTTTGATATCATTAAAATTTTGATTACTGCAAGTGAGCTAAGTCTTCAGGAATTAATTCCTCTCTTGCAATCATTTTTGATTGATAATAAAAGTAACTGGATGGAACAAAATTTTAGTTTAATACATCAAACTAGCTTTGAAAATGATTCTTTCTTAGAACTTCAAAAGTTTTGTACAGAATTAATGTCCAAAGAACCAGAAAACATTTTTAATTCACCTGATTTTACTTCGATTTCAGAAAAATCTTTAATAACTCTTGTTCAAAATGATAATCTTCAAATGAATGATATTAACATTTTGGAGTATGTGCTTAAATGAGGTATTGCACAGAATCCTGGACTTTCTTCTGACCCTTCAAGTTATTCAAATGATGATTTTGATGCCTTAAAAAATACTTTACAACGATGTATCCCCTTTATTAAATTTATTAGGTTTTCGTCTAAAGAATTTTTGAACAAAGTATATCCCTATAAAATGATTATACCAGTAAAGTTATATGAAAACTTAATTCAATGGTTTTTGAATAACGATTATAATCCAAGTAATAAGTTAGAGCCACGGATGGTTAAAGAAATTATTTGCAAAATGAATAATAATGGTTATAATCCAAACAACAAGTTGGAACTACAAACAGTTAGTCATAAAATCAATAATCATAACGCAAGTAGAAAGTCGGAATCACAGTCAATCAAAGAAATTAACATAGATTCAAAAATTATTACAAGTCAGCATGCTGAATTAATTTCAAAATGGATAGATAAGTTAGAGATTATAGATGAGATAAAAAGTTCATATGAATTCAAATTAATTCTTCGTGGATCTCGTGATGGATTCACTCCTGAAAAATTTCATGAAATTTGTGATTATCAATCTTGTACTGTATCAGTTGTTAAAGTGAAAAATAGTAATGAAACTCTTGGAGGATATAATCCAATTGAATGGAAATCCGATAATAACTACGGCACTACTAAAGATAGTTTTATATTCTCTTTTATGAACAAAAATATTAATGATCATATTATAAGTCGGGTAAGTATTGAAAGGAGTGCTATAAAGTTTTGGTGTAATTGCGGTCCATCATTTGGTATTGGTGATTCTTACGATTGATATATGGAGGTTCTGGAAATGGTGATTTTAATATTAATAGTTTTAATTATAGTAAGAAGCGATCTTATGAAAAAACTATCAGAGAAACTGAGAATGTATTCTCTGTAGAAGAGTATGAAGTATTTCAAATCATAAAGAAAAATTGATGTTTGGGAATCTATGTTTTCTTTATTTACTTTTCGTTGTTTATTTATTATCTATTTTTAGCAAATTTTTGACAGGAAGTATCAAAGAGATTATTTTGAAATTCCTAATTGAAATTAATTAAAACTACAATTTTAACATTTAATGTTATAGTTTTTTTTAATACTGGTAATAGGTTCAAATTTTTATTTAATGGATATTATAAAGTAAAATGAATTTCGCTATTTGTTTATTTTTAATTATCGCTAACTTCGTGTTTAATTTTGTTCTCTTTTTTGGTGGTTGGAACTGTAATAAAAAAAAATATTTAATATAAATCTTACAATCACTCTGATTGGGTTATAACCAAACCATCAACTTGATTATATGGATGTATATTGGTGGGTGTAAAAGAATCAGATTACAATAGCCTTGTTCAATTCCGGTCGGTTGCATTTTTCGGTCATATGCAAAATTAACCATTCCATTGGCAAAACACGTTCGACCGAAAAAACCCAAAATTTTATGGGTTAAAAGATCGGATATTTCGTGTTACACAAAAATCAGATAAACAAACCCCCGACCGAAAAATGCAACTGATCGGAATTGAAAAGGGCTAATTTGAAATAATTTTATAATGATACTGTTTATAATTCTTTTTATTTAAAGTTCTTTTAGAAATTAGAATTAAAGAACTTACCTAAGTATAATTTTTATATAAAAATTTAATACAAATTTTAATTCCTAAAATTTTTTCAAGTAATTATTTTATTTAAAAATTTATAGTTCTATTACGAATGAATTGAGAATTTATAATGGCACAAGTAAATTAGTTAAATATGAATTACTAATGTTATATCCATATTAAAAACAGAAATATATATTTCATGCATTGAAAACTTTACATCGAATATATTTATAACGGTAACCATACAATACTGTAAATCTTAGTAAAGTTCCTATGCGAAAATAACTTGATCAGATTGAAAGAGATAACCTAGATTAAAAAAAATCGTAGGACAATTCATTTAATTTTTAAGGTTTTATTTTAAAATTATCCTGCAAGAAAATAGAATATTAACTCGTTATTTATTTTTATTTTATATTAATTTTTTTTTTTAAAAAAAAAAAATAATAATAATAAATTGCTCAAAATCGGTTTTCTTCTAAATTTTTTTTTTATTTGCTAAAACAAAGGTAAAACCGTTCTTTTTTTTTTTCTTTTTTATATTAAGAAAAAAATTAATATATGAGTAAAATCATTTTTCTGTTATTTTATTAGTAAAAAATGTTCTATTTATAAAATCGTAATTATAAATATAATTTTTACAGATGTATATATTAATAATAAATAAGATTAAACAAAATTTAGGGAAAAAATTATTATTGGGCAATCGATCAACGATGAGGAAAGAATCAACAATGGTAAGTTGCTAGGCGATTCGGGACCCAGTTCTACTGGCCCCAGATCCAGGACCAGTTTATTGAGCCTGGTTGATAATTGAATACTAAGTGCTTCCTTTGCTTTTTACAAAGGTTGAATTCAATTAAAGTGATAGTTTATATTATACTCATCAAGTAAAGTCCTCTCCAAAAAAAGTGTACTGAACCTTCCTGGAAGTTAACTTGGGGCCATCGTTAAGTAGTCACCAGGTTTATTATGACGTCACTTTCAATGATCTACAAACGTTAATTTTGAATTGTGCGACTCTATAAAGTTCAGCCGTTTACGGGCTAGAAATTTTTTTTTTTTTATTTTTTTTTTAAAAAAAATTCGTACTAATAGTGACTATTATGGCTGAAAATAAATTTTTACCAAAATTATCACAAAATTTACTTGAAATTTTGGATGACGATGAATATTATGACATTACAATTGAAGTTGGTAGTGACCCTTACGTAAAAGTATTTCGTGTACATATGGTTATCTTAAGTTATCGTTCTCCTTATTTACGAAGAATTTTATCAACAAATAAAAAGAAAAATGATGAAACCTTATCACATATCAAGTTAACAAATATTTTACCTGAAATTTTTCAAATAATTCTCAGGTATGGAATATTATTAATAAGACATTATTTACAGTTTTATTCTAAATTTTATAAATATTTTTCATTTAAGGTATATTTATTGTGGAAAACTTTCATTGAGAGAATACGATACCTCGGATATCATTAAGATTTTGATCGCTGCAAGTGAACTAAATCTTCAGGAACTAATTCCCCATTTACAAGCTTTTTTGATTAAAAATAAAACAGATTGGATGGAACAAAATTTTAGTCTAATATACCAAATGAGCTTCGAAAATGATTCCTTCTTGGATCTTCAAAAATTTTCTACAGAATTAATTTCTAAACAACCTGGAAAATTTTTTAAATCACCCGATTTTACTTCGATTTCAGAAAAAACTTTAACCTCCATTGTTCGACGTAATAATCTTCCAATAGGTGATGTTCAAATTTGGGAATATGTACTTTAATGGGGTATTGCGCAGAATCCTGGGCTATCATCGGATCCTTCATGCTATTCAAACGATGATTTTAATGCTTTGAAAAATACTTTGCAACAGTGTATTCCTTTTATCAAATTTATCAAATTTACTTCTAGAGAATTTTTAAACAAGGTATATCCTTATAGAAAAGTCGTACCTGAGGAATTATATGAAAACTTAATTAGGTGTTTTCTAGATAATGATTATAATCCAAGTATCAAGTTTGAATCACAGACGATGAAAGAAATTAACGTAGATTCAAAAATTATTACAAGTCAACATGATGAATTAATTTCAAAATGGATAGATAAGTTAGAGATTATGGATGAGATAAAAAGTTCATATAAATTCAAATTAATTCTTCGTGGATCTCGTGATGGATTCACTCCTGAAAAATTTCATGAAATTTGTGATTATCAATCTTGTACTGTATCAGTTGTTAAAGTGAAAAATAGTAATGAAATTCTTGGAGGATATAATCCAATTGAATGGAAATCCGATGATAATTACGGCACTACTAAAGATAGTTTTATATTCTCTTTTATGAACAAAAATATTAATCATCATATTCTAAGTCGAGTAAAGAAAGAAAAGTACGCTATAAATTACTGGAATTGTTACGGTCCATCATTTGGTTTTGAAGACCTTATAATCCATGGAGATTCCTTTAACAGTGAGACTAATAGGTGTAGAAAATTGTCTTATGAAAAAGAGATTAGGGAAGTCGAAGATGTTTTTTCTATAGAAGAATATGAAGTACAGTATTCCAAGTCGTAAAAAATAATTGATGTTTAGCGGTTTATGCTTTTTTTTTATTTTTTTCTTAATATCAACAATCTATTGTAAATTACGATGAAAAGTACCAAAGAAAACGATTTGAAATTTCTTTGTGCTATTGCGTTTTTTTTAATGCTGAGCCAACTCATTCAAGTTTCTTTTATTCTATCGGGTATTAAAGTAATACCGTTTTTTGATTAGCGCCACCCTCATCAATAATTTTTATTCCTTTTTTTTTGTAGATCATAAATTACAAAAACTTTGATTAGGTTGTCAACTTTATTAAGAGTTTTAGGGAATTTAAAAATCATGAGATAGCGAGATTACAATTTTAAATAATTTTTTATTAATGCTTTTTATAATAAATTTCTCATTTAAAGTTATGAATAATATTAAGAAATTTGAATTAAAGAATTTTAATTAAGTATGACTTTTTTATGATGATTTTAATACAGTTTTAATTCTTACAATTGTTTTAAAATTCTGCAAATGAATTTATTTTAATCACCTGACAGATGATGACCTCACCTTTCCTAGCCTTATTAAGCGAAGCCTCATATTAGTATCACTTAGATTTACGATATTACTTTAAAGATCTCGTGTTACTATATAAGGTTCAGCCGCTTATTAATTTTAAAAATTCTACTACCTTAAGATTATAATGGCTGAAAATAAATTTTTAACAAAGTTAGCGCAAAATTTTCTCGAAATTTTGGAAGACGACGAATATTATGATATTACAATTGAAGTTGGTAATGATCCTTATGTAAAAGTATTCCGTGCTCATATGGTTATCTTAAATTATCGTTCTCCTTATTTACGAAGAATTTTATCAACAAATAAAAAGAAAAATGATGGAACATTAGTAAATATTAAATTATCTAATATTAACCCAGAAATTTTTCAAATTATTCTTAGGTAAGTAATAATTAAATTATAAATATTATGAATAAAATCATCATTTTATGAATTTATTCTTAATTTCACAAAATTGTTTTTATTATAGGTATATTTATGGAGGTAGTCTTTCATTAGAGGAATTTGATAATTCAGATATCATTAAAATTTTGATCACCGCAAATGAACTAAGTCTTCAAGAATTAATTCCTCATTTACAATCCTTTTTAATTAAAAATAAAGCAAATTGGATAGAACAAAATTTTAATTTAATATATCAAATTAGTTTTGAAAATAATTCTTTCTTAGATCTTCAAAAATTTTGTACAGAATTAATTTCTAAGCAACCAGAAAAAATTTTTAATTCACCTGATTTTATTTCAATTTCAGAAAAAATTTTGATCACTCTTATTCAAAATGATAATCTTCAAATAAATGAAGTTCAAATTTGGGATTACGTTCTTAAATGGGGTATTGCTCAGAATCCTGGACTTTCGTCAGATCCTTTAAGCTATTCAAAGGATGATTTCAATATTTTAAAGAATACTTTACAACAATGTATTCCCCTTATTAAATTTATTAAATTTACTTCAAAAGAATTTTTAAACAAAGTATATCCGTATAAAAAGATTATACCTAAGAAATTGTATAAAAGTTTAATTGAATGCTTTTTGGATAATGATTATAACCCAAGTGATAATAATAATACAAGTTAAATTAACAATAATACTTATAAACCTCATTTTGAATACGTTTCATATGATAGATTTAAACATATTTATGAAATGTTCGAAGAAACTACTATTCGTGAAAGCATTGATTCAAAAATCATTACAATTCAACATTCTGAATTGATTTCAAAATGGATCGATAAGATAGAGATTATGGATGAGATAAAGAATTTATATGAATTCAAATTAATTCTTCGTGGATCTTGGGATGGATTTACTCCTAAAAAGTTTCATAAAATTTGTGATAACCAATCTCGTACTGTAACAATTATTAAAGTGAAAGATAGTAGTGAAATTCTTGGAGGATATAATCCAATTGTATGGAAATCTTGTAATGGTTATGGTATTACTAATGATAGTTTTATATTCTCTTTCATGAACATAAATATTAATGACCATATTATTAGTAGAGTGAAGGAAGACAAATATGCTATAAATTAATGGGGGGTCTGGTACGACATAATCCCGAAAATCCCGAACCGGGCAGCATTATGCTTAATACCGGCCAATTTTTCGGGATATCGTACCATTCGGGATTTTGACATTCGGATCCCATTAATGGGATATTTATGGCCCATCATTTGGTAGTGGTGACCTTGTGATAAATGGAAATTTCGGAAATGATTTTAAAAATATTAGTAGTTATTGTATCAATAAATCTTATGAGAAAAATATCAGAGAAATCGTAAATTTATTTTCTGTAGAAGAATATGAAGTATTTCAAATTACGAAAAATTAATTTAAAATATTTACGGTATTTTTTTTTTTATTGTCAACGGTAGAAATTTTTAAGTTTATGAAAGATATAATGGTTTCAAAGTTTATTTTTTTTATTTTTTTTTTAGAAAATATGTCAAATATTTTACAAGATAAATTATTTTACAGCAGGTATGACGTTATAGTCGTTATATTGTCATAATTGTATAAATGAACTACCACAAACTGATATTAAACTTATTGTTTGACAAAATGTAATTTCAATTTTGAATAAATGAATAAACAACAATTTAAAATCACAATAATGAAAAATTATATAGTATATTTCAAGCCAATGTTAACAAAAATCTAAACATACTATTTTAAATAAGATTGATCAGTGATTGATCGTAATTGAGGGTAATATAAAAAGTTATACAAAAATGAATAACCGATTACTGTAATAATCCAACAAATGACTTTCTATAAATTTTTGTTATTTAAAAGTATTAAATATCGAAATCAAATTCCTTGGTAATATATTCTACATTTAAATTAAAGAAATTAGGTTTATAATATAGACTTAAAGTTACCATTTATATATAAAAGTATATTTACATACCATTATTATTAAAATTTGTATTAATATCTAATTCGATTTCTTTTGTAAGATATTCTAAAGAAAATATGCATTATCAGTTTTATTAAATTAAATTATGATATTAAGAATTTGTTGAAAAAGCAATTACCTTCATCTTCATATAACTTATTTCTTTTAATACTTCGACCTAAACATATTTTTAATTAATAAATAATGATTTGACTAAGGTTTATCAATTAAAGTTTATTCGCAATTTTTAAATACCATACCATCATCATTATTATCTTCGATTATATCATCTTCAATCCTCCTTTTGACTTTTTTCAAATTAATGGATTGACTTCTTGATTGACTTCTTGAACTTCTTAAAGACCTTGAACTTCTTAAAGACGTTGCAGAATTAATCATAGCACTTAAAGGTCTACTCCTATAAATAGCACCTGGATTATTTTTTGATACAGGTCCAATATCTGATGATTCTATGATTTCAGTTGGAATATTATTTTTCTCTTCATTATCAAATAATTTTTTAACCCTTACCCATATATCACTAGCTGTTGGTCTTTTGTTTGGATCAGAATGCCAGCATTCTTCCATTAATTCAATATAACCTTCAGGTGCATTTGTGACAATTGGTGGTCGTAAACCATCACAAATATCAATAATAAGTTCTGTATCATGATTTCGATCCCAAAAAGGTCTTCTACCTGTCATTAACTCCCACATAATCATTCCAAAACTATATATATCTGAAGCTTTAGTATATTGTTTTCCTTGAAGTACCTCTGGAGCCATATAAGGAATAATTCCATAATTCTCATTATTATTATCATCCCCAGATTCAGTTGCAGATTTACTTATACCAAGATCACCTATTGCTGTAAAGTTTTTAATAAACTTATCGCTTACATTATGAAAAAAGATATTTCCGCTATGAAAATCCATGTGGATAATATTTAATTTATGTATTTGTTTAAGTCCACGTGCTATATCGTCTAATTTATCTAGCTTTGTACGCCAACTAATTTTATAAAAACCTGTAGTGATATAATTTATCAAATCACCCAAATCATAATATGGCATGATAATCATGACTTCTTGAGAATTAGGATCTTGAGTAATTCCAAAATATTTGGCAACATAATCGGTGGATGTATTTTTTGTGGAAAGTTCATAAAATATCTTGAGCTAAAATGAAGAAAAATTATTAATCATCTATCTCATCCATAATAATATTTATTAAATTAGTATACTATGTACCTCGTTCAGTTCCTTAGATGTGATGTTACTAGAATTATTGAGCTTTTTGAGAACAACTGTATAATTTTGGATACGAATACTTTCTTTATAAATGTAATCATATACTGGACCATCAATCCAAGTAGCCTTATATATTTTACTGAAACCTCCTCCAGCAATAAATTCTACATTTTTGAATTGGTTATAAGGAACAAACTCAAGTTTCCCTTTTCTTTTAACAAGATTAACTTGTGTATTCCTAATAAAGTCATCAATAGTATTGTTTCCACTTGAGCCGTACTTATATACCTTCTTTATTTTGTAACAAACATGACATATCTGATGACTTTCATCTAAAGGTTTTCTTCTTTTATTGCACTCGTTACACTTCCTTTTTTCGTATTTTGATTTAACACTGGATTTTGCTGGTTGAATTAAAACTGTATTGTTTAATAATAAAAAGTCAATTTTATGTTTATGGTTGATTGGTTGTTCCATATTTTTTTTTTTAAAAAAAAAATTAGTTTATTAATTTGAGTCAAGGAAAACTATCGTCTATTATATTTGTTTTTAAATTATTAATTAAACAAGAAATTCTTTTTTTCGAATTCTATACATAATTTCTAAAAATCTTTAACGGAGTTACAATTTTCTAAGAAATAATAACGAGAATTCTATATAACATGCAAAGAATTCTATAGTCTTACGTGATACCGCATATCATAATGAGAAATGAATATAATGAAATGATCTCCCTATTTTAAGGAAACAAATCATTGAATATATTCCGTTAATATTAGAAAATATAATAAAAGTCTAAATTTAATACAATCAACTTGAGTACATAAATAAATGATAATTAATTAATTAGTCAATTAAAGGTCAATATAAAAATTCTTAATATATAAACTTGGGTATTATTTAATAATCATACACTAACCTACATTAAATTACCGGATTTTAGTCACGTGGATGATCGCACTTGTAGTACAATCGGCGTTTTCTCCCTATCGCACATAAAAAAAAA
>JADRCO010001897.1:0-16352 GCA_021464525.1 Rhizophagus sp. LPA8_4_AMF | reverse complement strand
ATATAGACGATCTTATTTTTTTAGTCAATAAAACAATCTTTTAATAAATAAATGTGTTTAATATTATCTTTGTAAATAAATTTTTAAGTAAATTTATTTTGAATAAATATAATTTTTTTTTGTGAAAAATCAAGTTAAAAACATTAGCCAATCAAAGAAAAATTTTTCACGTGATAGGGGGTGAGAAATAATATTCCTCACCCGGGGTGAGGAATAAATTCACCCAATAAATTATATATTTATTATAATAATTTTAAAAATGTTTAGTATAATTATATAACAGATAAAGGTATAAATTATTAGTAAAAATAATATATCTTACCAAATACTAATAATGCATATATGAAAATAACAGATAGTGTTAGATTTATAAATTGATTGGTGTTAGTTTAGCTGGCCGTATTTTACATATGAGTTTGCTGATTAAAAAAATCTAATATGCTTTGTAAAAAAAAAAATAAAATAAAAATGATATATAATAGGTGCTTATAAAGAAGTGTATAATATAAAAATTTATATATACCAATTTTATAAATAATTATTATAATATTTACTCTATACATTTATTATTGCATGCTAATGGATAGGTTTATTTTATATATAGCTTATTTGAGTTCTATTACTTTTAATAAAGAAGCATTTTAAACCTTTTTAATTTATAAAATATTAAATTTTAACATTTTATTTGATTTTAAAAGTAAACTATTTTGGTTTTATCAAATTACTGAATATGCATTCACTATATATTTTTTTCTTTAAATATATCCTTTTACTCAGTCCCAAATATATAGAGATAATAAGCAATTATTATTATAAATTATTAATGAATACACTGACAATTTTCTTATAAGTATAGCTTTTGACATATATTTCTTTATGAAGTTTTTTGATTTCTTTTACTATTTGCGTTGCTAAAGCTTGCCGCAGGTGATTATTGCCTCTTAATTCCGGCCAAAAATTATAATTTTGGCCAGAGTTAAAAAACAAACACAAAATTTTAATTTAAATAATAATTATGTATGATAAATATGAATAGATACTAATCGCACTAAAATTTTGAAACTTTGGTTAAAAAAATTTTTTTAGAGCATTTTACCTAAAAAAATCAAACTTCATGTTTTTCTCAAAAACTATCTAAATGGCAGCCTTTATGACCTATTATATATATATATATATATATATTGAGAAACTTGTTCTACTCATAAATTTACATATAATACTAGTGTTATTTATATTATGATTAGATCAGTATTTCAGTAAAAATCAAAAAAATTTTGTGCGGTGACAAATTACCTGCGGCGATTTTTTGACAATTCCTTTATCTTTAAAAATATTTTACCTTCATATTTATTCTTTTACTATAATTAGTTTATTTTAAGTGAACTGTTAAAAGCATTCTGCAAAGAAATACAGCATTTGTGCATCCATTTTTGGTTACTTTTTATGGTATAAATGTGTACACAGACCGATATTCGATATATATGATATAAACGATGAAACTATGTAAAGAGCATATCGTTATATCGGAGTTTGGCTATATTCAATTTTTATTAGCTTCGGAAGATACTTTGTGTATCTATTTATTCAATCTTTTTTTTTCAGATAGAACATAGTTACAACTTTTTTCATGCAGAATATTCCTTCCTGATATCATAAATATAGCCTCCGAAATAGGCATACATGATAGTTTCGGATATATATATATCAATTTTATAAAATATAGTAAATTGCTTGAATTGATTGAATCATATATATATAAAATAGTATGTGAGCATTTGATTAACCATTACATAAGCAAATGATAAAAAAACTGGCAGTGATATATACAAATTTATAATCTCAACGAAATATGATAAGCGATAAAAATTATTTCTTTATATAAATGAATAAATGAATAGATTTTAATTGCGTCATTTTACATGATAGTTACAAAAAAAAAATTAATTACAACAGAATGAAAAATATAAATAAAAAATGTCCCCATAACATATTGAACTAATTTACGCTGTCTTCTTCCTCTGATCTTGATCTCTCTTTTTTCTTTCTTTCTCTTTTTCTTCTTCCATTTTGATGAGATCATCACCAGTCAATCCACCAAGAATTTCTTCTTGAAATGTATGTGCCAATACAGGTTTTGTGTCTGACGAAGCAGAATAACGACGAACACTTTGTCTTTTTTAAAAATGAAAAATTAAAAATCTTGCTTACTTTATTTTAATTCTAACGAGAGTAAAACATACCTTGATTCATTATTAGGTTTCTTTTGATCGGTTTGACCATAATTTAAGTGTCTTGAATTTTCATATTTATCTCCGCCATTTGGACCAACTAGCATATCTGGCGCTGATGTATTATTGGATGAAGAAACATTATCGATAGAAGGATTTATTCCAGACATTTTATTCACATATATATTTTTTTTTATCCGATTTTTTTCTTGGGGTGGAAATTCGTCTATTTATATTTAAAAGTTCTGGATTAACTAAACCATTTTAAGAATACCAAATCATGTGATTATGGCTGACTGGCTGACTACATATGATGATTCCATGAAATCATATTACAGTAAATAATAAACTGATAAACATAATATACTAGAAGATTGGGTACAATACTAGAAACTCGGATGTTTTTATGATAACATATGTGTCATATTACATTCCATCCTCAATAATCTATGCTTACAGTCTTAAATGATGGTTGCTTAAATACTTTGACTCATTTGACACTTGTTTTGTTACGATTGATCTTGTTTTTTAATGGGCTACCATTTTTGAAAATATCGTACATAAAACGTTCAACATGATGTAAATTAACAATAATTCGACCTTGTAAGGTTTAGCTTCAATATAATCTATGCCAATCATCAGCTGATTATGTTACATTTGTTTATCTTCAGTTGGCAAATTTTTTTTTTAACCTTATCTTTGTTAATACTACTTAGAATACAAAATGGGGCGGAAACAGAAAACTACAAACAATCTGTTAAAATCAGTTCCTTTACCAACTGAAACACAGAAAATATCCAAAGTATTAAATTGGCGTGGTAAAAACCTTTTTGAAATACAATTTTCCGACGGTAATACAACCTTATGTACTTTGCCACCGAAATTTCGTAATCTAATATGGGTAAAACGAGGTAAATAGGGATGGACCACTTTAAAAGAATATATTATATAATAAATATATATTTATTTATATTTATAGGAAGTTACGTTATAATAAATCCAATAAATGAAACTGAACGAGTAAATAAAATTGGAGGAGAAATCGAACACGTTTTATTTCCTGAACATGTCAAACATTTTAAGTCTGAGGGAATATGGTGAGTTAAATATCAATAATTCTTATTCCGTTTCATTGAAATAAAATTCAAATATTATAAATTAATTAATCTAAAGGCCTCAAGAGTTTGATGATGATAATAAAATAATGGATTCGAGGTAAAAAAAAAAAATTTATTATTTATTTAATTTATTATTTGATTTTAATATTCAAAAAATTTATTTCAGGAATGAAAATACAACGAACTCTGATGATCTTTTTGTAAATACTAACCGTCGTGAAATTGATTATGATACTTCTTCAAGTGAGAACGATGAAGATGATTAACGGATTAAGTGTAATAGTGACAATCTTCACCTACCTATAAGGGAACCGGAACCTTATTTATTAATCCGGACATTATAATGGATTATTGTTACAAATTACGTAATTGACTTTATTTGGAATTTATGAAAGATTTTCTGGGTAAGTTTTTAATCGATTGTTTTTATTAAAATTAAATTTGTCCTATGTTTCATTTATCAAACATTTTCATTTTTTAAAATTATAGTTAGCATAATGATTTCAATGATTTTCTATCTTTAAAAATAATAATCATCCTATATTTTAACATAATGCCTTTTCGCTGAAATAAAGCAACTTTCAAAAACCAGATTTAGCAACTAAAATAATCATGTTCGTGATCGATCCTTGATTTTTTTGGCTTAGCATTTATACAATGTTTAAATAATTGTGCATATATTAAGTACTTTTGTATCACTTCATTGTATAAAAATGTACAGCACTGACAATACTCTTAATTTTAAAAATTTTTGCAACTATAGAAACATACATTTATATGCCCATACGAAATTAAATATGTTGTACAGGGAATGTTTTTTTTCGTACGATATAAAAGAAACGCATTTTTTTTTAAAAAAAAAAAAAATAAAAAAAAAAATATTCAATGTTTCCATAATTAAATTGTTATTAAATTAGTAGATAGGACAAGAAACAAATAAAGAGTAACCATAGTAATAGTAATTATTTTTTTAAAAATTTTTTTTTAAGTTGGTATTTATATTTAATAAATATTATTCTTATTTTTTTTTCCGAAGAACAAAATATTAATTATTTTAACCTTTTTTTTCAAGTTCAATGTCGGTTTACAGTTTACATTGAAAGTATATAATATATATATATATATATTCTTTATATAGTATATATATATACATTATTCCTTCCTTTCATTTTTTTTTTCTTCTTTTTTATGAAATAAAAATAAAAATTTCGTTCAAAGTTATTTTCCCCTTACTCTCGTGATTTCACTTCCATTTTATTAAAAATGTTACGCGGAGCGAAACATATACTAAAAAAGAAAACACATTTAAATAATAATGGTAATAAAGTTTCAATCAGGAAAACTACTACGGAAATAAAAGAGTTTGGTAATAATGTTACTTTAGAAGAAACTCACTGGATTGTTAAAAAAAGTGCTGAACAGATCCGTTTAAGAGGTAAGGGAAAATTTTTTTTATATAATTAATTTTATGATTATTACCAGTTTAGTTAAAATTATTTTGTTTTTTAACTTAATTAGGATTAAGTTCAGTTAATATATTTAAACCAACGCGTATTGGTGATGGAGGTGATGAAGTAAAATATTTATTAAATTGTTTATTAAATGAAAATATATCAGAATTTGAAGATGAAATCAAAAATCAAGATTTAATTAATATAGTTTCTGCAATGAAATGGACATTACGACATTGTAATAAAACAATTATACCTTATAGTAATTATGAATCTTTTGATAGACTTGAACAAGAAGTTAATTTTGATGTTCATAAAGGACTATTTTCTAATTATTTTTTAAATTCTATACCAAATTTAAATAGAGATATTGTTAAAGAATTATTTGATGTTTGTATACAAATAACTACCACAACAACATTATCATCATCTATATCATCATCATCATCTTCTTCTCCTACTTTAACGACACATTCTGATATTAATACCATGAACGCTCAAAAAATCATCAAATCTTTAGCATTCTGTTTAATAGGTAGTAATAATAGTAATTATGATGATGAAAAGAGAAAAATTTTTAATAATTTTGATGATGCTTATAAAGAATGGATCAAATGTTCTAATGCTTGTTTACATTTATTTTTGGCTTATTTAAGAGAATTGTCTATTGAAATTGAATTACCTCCTCATTTAACTGTATTGCTGGACAATTATGTTGAATTAAGAAAAAAATCAATCAATAATCCTTCAGTATATCATCAATTTCAACATCAACAACAAGTTGATGATAATGTTGTTGATAAATCTCAACAAGAAGAACGTGAAATTTCTCAATCAGCGGATGGTCTTGAATCACCTACAAAGTCAATTCCAAGTTCTTTAACAGGAAAGAGAAGATCGATGGTACATTTTTCTATACCTGAAAGACCTATAAGTATATTAAGAGTTACTAGAACTATACCACCAAATATTACTACTGATAGTTTTTCTAATAATAATAATGAACGTAAATCAAGATGTGCTAGTATATTATTACCTGAAATGTTGGATAATTTGAATAGACGTACTATAGTACGTACGAGTACTATGATGACATCAGAAGAACAACAAATAGCGGAAAAAATGTGGGAAGAATTTCAAAGGAACGGTATAGCATCATTATCTGATGAATATATTAAATTATTTTTTTCTCTTGATGAAAAATATCTTGAAAAATTACACAATGAAGAAATACCCCGTACTCCTATTGAAAAAAATTGGAAAGATTTTTCTAGAAAAGGCTTTAAAAGTTTTTATTTGGAACCTCCTATAACACCTAAAAAAGTAAAGAATGAAGAAAAGAATAATGATCAAATTGATAAAAATGTTATGAAAAATGAAGATGATAAACAAGAAGTTTTAGGTAGAAATGATTCTGGTATTGCTATGAGACCAAAAACCGTTGCTTGGGAAGATTTTACTACTAAAGGTTTTAGAGGTTCAATAGATAATATTTCTGATGTTCTTACTTTGGATTCTTCAGTTCAGACATTTTTACATAAAAAGGAAGAAAATAATAATCAAAATATGAATGCTAATGGGGGAGGAAAGAAAAGTAGATCATTACATAAAAAGCGAGTAATAAATTTACGCTCATTAAAGAAAAAGTCTTCTGATTCTATTAATGCCATTGCTAGAAAAATTGAAGAAAATGAGCAAGAAGAAGAAGATTGGGAAGATTGGTATGTTATAGATCCTGCACAAGATTTTACTGTTACAACACATTTGGCTATTCAAATGATTGATGAAATATTTCCTTATATTTGGATTGAAACAACTGCTGATGAAGCTACTAATCGTTGGGGTGAATGGGTTTTTATTGAGCCTAGACAAGACTTATTAAATAATGAATGTGAATGGATAATGATTGAAGAGAAAGAACAAACCATAAAAATTTGGGATGATAAACTAGTACGAGGTCGTAAATTAAGAAGAAAATCTAGCACTTTTAGTACTTTTAGTTTACCTTGGTTGAGAGCAAAATCGAATAATAATAAAAGGGAAAGTAAAGCTGATAGTAAGCATAGACATTCTAATTTACCTCGTCGTTCTGAATCTTTTGATAATAGTGATTTAGAAGATGATCATAACTATAATACAAGACGTAAACGTATATCTACAAAAGACATTAGTGCACCTATACCAATAGATTATACAGAGGAAATGTCAAAGAGATTAACAGTTTATGATTCAGAGAATGGAATGGTGGAAACAGGTTATAATTTTGATAATAATAGGCTCACTCATTTATCAAACATTTTGCCTACGCAATATGAAACTGTTGCCGAGTATGATGAAGATTATGAAGGTTATGCTGAAGGTTATGGTGGTGACGAATATGGCGATGAGTATGGTGATGAATATGCTGAAGGAAACGCATATAATGAAGAATATGATGAGTACGAAGGTAATGAAGGATATGATGAGACTGTTAATAATTATGATGAGAATGTGGATGAAGATAAAGCAAAAAACGAATTTATAAGAGAAGAAGGATATAATGAACAATACAACGAACAGTATAACGGAGAAGAATATAACGAACAGTATAACGAAGAAGAATATAACGAACAGTATAACGAAGAAGAATATAACAAACAGAATAACGAAGAAGAATATAACAAACAGAATAACGAAGAAAAATATAACGAACAGTATAATGAAGAAAAATATAACGAACAGTATAATGAAGAAGATTATAACGAACAGTATAACGAAGAAGAAGTGTATAATGAAGAAGATTTTAATAATGATCAAATTGGTTACGAAAAAGAATCTTCTTATAGAGAAGGATATATATAATTGTTTGTATATATATTGATTCTGATATATTTATTACCTTTTTGTTGTTGAATGTAATTCTTTTTATCGAAATTTTACGCACATTCCTTTTTTCCCTTAAAAAACAAAGAAAAAATAGCGCTTCGCTATATATATATATATGTATGTAATTTATTATTTTTTATTTTTACTTTTTATGATATTTTTTGGATTTTTGGTGGGTCTTGGTGGGTGTTTGGATTGTTTGGTGGTTATATCTTTTTTTTTCTTCTGTATAAAAATTTATATATATATATATTATTTATTTATTTTATATAATTATTTTGGTTCCTTTTTTTAATGAAATAATATATTTATAATATTGTATATATATACATATATATATATATTACATTATCAAAAAAGGAATAATTTTTAAATATTTCATTTAACGAAAATGCCGGTATCATTTGTAATTTTTGTAATGATTTGTTATTAAAAGAGATTTTTAAATTTTTAATAAAGTGTTTCATAAAAACCTGAAAATGTATTGTTATAAATGTTTTATTTGCTGTACATAGAATTATAATGAAAAGACATTTCTCCTCAAGAGATTTATAAGAATCTGCGTCGCATTTAACAAAATTTAGTTTAAACAGGATGTGCATATGCAAGCTTACATGTGATTTTCGGTCACATAATGATTAAAATCTTTGTTAAATTATTTTAAACAAATAATGAACATTATTATTATTTAGCTAAATTTAATTTTTACAATTTAATTTTATTATCTGTTATTAAAAAATGATGCACCTAATTGAACCTCCTTTCTTCCCCCCCAAAAAAATATTTACAGAAACTAATATATATATAGTTTTATTAATTAAATTAAAATTTCAATATTCATCTCGTCATCGTCATCAGTTATTTCATCACTACACATTGTAAATGACCTATATAATTGGTATATATTATTATCCGTATCACTAGTATCCATATCTGATTCAAAAAAAACATCATTTCTATCAGTTGTCTCTTCATAATCTGAACTGTATATATGAAAGTTGTTAATAATTTAAAAGAATAAAAGAATTTTGTTTAAAACATTTTACCTCGAATATGTATAATTTTCATAATCACTCATAGATGGTAATCCTTCATTATCATCATCAGTTTCTTCATCATCAGATTCTCCATCATCTTCGTCCTCTTTATCATCATTGTCGTCGTCGTTATCATCATCATCGTCACGCATAAAAAAATATGAAGATAATGAAAGTGTTGAATTATCAGAGTCATCAGATGAATCATTTCCCCAATAAAAATCATCGTGCTCTTCGGTCATAAGCTATAAAACAAATATAATTAAAAAAAAAAAATATTACAATTCATTTTATTAAAATTCTTATAATAAATATATCACAAACCATTAAATCAAAAAATTTCAATGTTGACAAATCTTCTTCCATATTTTCTTCATATTCATTTGCACGAAAACTAATCTCCCCACGTCTAAACCTCGACCTAGGCGGTTGTGGAACTTTAGATTCGCAATCTATAAATAGAAGTACTTGAATGAATTTAAAATCCTTATATCTAGCACTTTGTCAATTAAACTTTTCATACCTTTATTTGAAAATGGAAAAGCGGAATGAACCTTTATTATTTTTTCAACACCTAAAAAAATTCATGATATATTATTAGATCAGACTGTAAGCTATTTTTATTTTGATAATTATAAACTTGCCTGACGAAAATATCAAAGGAACATGGGGATGCCAAATTGCCGAATTGACGATTGAACGATGGCCTATTTAATGATTTATATAATTAGAGAATTATAATCATAATTAAAACATTTTAAATGTTGAATAACATTACAAACCATTAAGCACATATTGTGGGGTTGAATTATTCAATGGATCAATTACCATATCATCATCAATAAAATCTAAAAAAGGAAAGAAAATCCATTTGTTAACATAAATATTTAAATGTCACATCTATAAATATCAAAAGCTCACATATTTCATCATCTAGATTTTTTGTAAACGATCGCTCATTAATCATAGTTTCTATATCTGGAACTTTCCATATATAAACTCTAAAATCATCACTAAATATATAAAAAGGAAGATAGGTTATATAAAAGAATATATATTTTTTTCTTTTTCTTTCCGTATCTTACCTTCCACAAAGGAAATAATCTCCATCCGGACCACCAAAATAACCTTGCTATAACAATATAAGTTAATTTTGATTAAGGGAAATATTTCTCATATTAAATAAATATACCTTAAAAGTGCAGTCATTTTTGTATCCAGTTTGTGTTTCGAAATTATAATCTGATGAAAAAGTACATAAAGGTTTCTCGTCAAAAACATTATATAATGTTGGACGATAATGGTTTATAATAGCACATAACAAAGTTCCGGATGGATTAAATGCTACTGAAGATATGTCAGGTTTAACATTTCTAGAATGACACGTTAAAGTAGTAACATACTATACAAATAAAAAATATAAATGTTAATGAAAAGAATTTTTTAAAAAAATAAAGATTAAAAGCTATTTTTACCTTTAATAAAAAGTCTTTTGAAGATGAGGAAGTAGTCAAAAGAGGTTCACCAGATTTAAAAGCCGTTCTAGTATCCCGTAGTCTAGAAATTTATTATATGAAAGACACAAAAATAAATTAGAGCTGTTAGACAAACCTCACGCTATTTATTACTATAGAAATCTGTTATTAAATTAATCAATAAATATAATTAAAATAAAAAAAAAGGTATCTTTTAACAGATAACTTACATCATATCACCATCATCATTACTAGTAACAAATTGTTTCTCAACTGTGGGACTGTATTGAGCATGTGTCATTTGTGCAAAACCTTTAATCTCTCCTTGGCACTGAAAATTACAACGTACGTCCCATAACTTCATTGTACCTATAAACGTATAAAAAAAATTGAGCGAACATTGGATAATCATCATTTAATTAACTAAAATCTGTACTCACCATCTTGACTACATTCAAATTGATACAAAACAAAACATATGTATGTTAGTAAATGAAATAAATAAAATTGTAATTATATTGTGCCCTTACCTTGCGGACAAGAATAAATTATCATTAAATGGATCAAAGACAACCGAATGCACAGCATCTTCATGTCCCAAAAATGTCTTCGAAACGCTTTCTTTTTTTTTTTTTTTAAAAAAAAAAAAATAGTTACGATATAAAGCATATTGCTTAATGCTTAAAATTCGATAAATTTTACCATACCATGTTCCAAATCATGATAAATTATTAACTTGTCATTCCCACAACTTATTTTTTAAAAAAAACAGAAGAGATTCAATAAGTAAAAAAAAATTCATATTAATATTAAACAAAAAGAAATGTATGTAACTCACGATAAAACATGCCGATTCGTAGAATCAAAAACTGTACCAAATATATTACCCTAAAGAATTTTTTTATATTTAGATTTAATATAATAAATGATAAAAACAAATTCATTTTTGTTATATTACATACGTGATGACCTTTGAAGCATTTCTTAGGTTTAGTATTTTCAATATCACCATGTACGTCCCAAATCAATACTCGTCTATCTGCAAGATCAATGAATAATTTTCTCTGCTTAAATTAATAAAAACGCGATTTTCACGAAGGAATCATAGATGATTTTGAAGAATATTTACCGTCGCCACCAGACACTAATAATCGCGCGTCACCATTACTAAAACTATTATATAATATAAATAAGAATTAAAAAGTTAGAAATAATAAATCAATACGAGAAATCATTCAACCGCATTTAATCTTACTTTATCGCATTAACACATGAGAAATGGCCCTTTAAATTCCTAAATTAAGAAAAAATAGACCATATTATTATCTTAATGGGTTGTTATACTCGTAATTTATATCACATGGTAAATGAAAATATATTAGTTAAGAATAAAGAAAAAAAATATGTTGTTTCTTACCGCGAAAATTCAAAATTTCCTCCAACTTTAATTGCAGCATAATACAAATCCTTCTTTATTTTAGGCTGTATCACGCTTAAAGTAGTTTCCTCGAGTAAAGAAACAAAACCTTTTTTACTTGAAAGGCTTTTAGTACGTGATATTACATCGTTCATTATTGCTAATGTTATGATAAATGAAATGAAATAAAAATGTAACGAAGAAAAGATTAGTATAAATATCAATTGAATTGTGACACGTTCATCGCCATAAATAACTTAGAAGATTATCGCCAAATATTATTTTATTACAGTAATTATTTATTTCTTCTTATAGGTAATTAACGTATGAATATTTCGTAATCAAAACTAAACTAAATTAGAACAATACAGAACGCCAGAAATAATATTTAGATTATTAAATTTTTAAATGAAGGTTGAATATAATAATTTTACCTTTTTTTGCTTGGTTTTAAATCTTTATAAAAACTAAAATCCTACATACTGATTAAATTGATTCGGAGCAACAGAGAATCTATAAATGCTACTAGGAGTTTGACTAGTTTCACCATTTTGTAATATTGAATTAGATGAATCAGATTCATTAAAATGAAATCCATCAAAAGGAATAGGTTGTTTTAAAAATTGAAATCCTGTAAAAGGATTATTATTGTTATTGTTATTATGTCGAAATGTAAATTTATTAACCTCTTCAAATCCTTCTTCAAAACCATCACCAAAATATTTATCAATAATATCATAAGCTATATGATAAATTTCATCTTTTTTATGATATTGTAAATCATAAATCTTTTCTTTCCCACCAATTTCTTCAATATATAATGAATATTCATTATCTCTATTATTTGGAGTTTTAGCAAATTCACCAAATTTTAAAATTATTTGAATTACTTCCAATATTGTTAAAATAATTTCAGTGTCCTTGCAATCATCTAACATATCAATCATAGGTTGAATACATCCCAAATTTATTATTTGACGAAATGAATTTGGTTGACTATAACTAAATTTTATAGTATTACAAATAGCCCATATAGCTTCCTTTTTCGTTTTGAAATCCGAATTTCTTATTAAATTAATTAATAAAGGAATTATTCCAGCATCTACAATGGCTTGAATTTGATTGACAGCTCTTTTCGCAATTGTTGATACGATTAAACAAGCTTCTTTACGAATACTACATCTCGTACTAACGAGTAAATCTCTTAAAATTTTTAAAGCTTGACAATGTAAGATAGCTTGAGTTTGATCATGAGAACCAGCAGAAATATTTTTAACACATTTTAAAGCGGGAATTTGTACATTAAAATTTTTATGAATCATAAGTTCAACTAATCTAGGACATATTCCAGTATTAATGATTGAATGTTTTTGTTGATTACAATCTATTTCACGATCAGAAAGATAAGATAAAGCCCAACAAGTAGAATAAAGAACATCATCATCATCAGAATAAATCATTCTAGATAAAGCAAGAGATAACCAATACCATTCATCTTCAGATACTTTAACCCTACAAAGGTTACATATTGTCCTTGCCAAAGTAGGGATTAAAGAAGAATTTTCATCAATTTGATTTAAAATATTTAATAAAGATTTTAAAGCTCCAGAACAAAAAACCATATCACAAAACATTTCATCACTAGAAATATTTCCTATAGCCCAAATAGCAAGTTCCTTAATTTCATTAGAATTTTCATTTTGTAATAATTGAACAAATATTGGTAAAGCACCAGAATCGATAACAACTTTGATATGTTCAATATTTCCTGCCAAAATATTTGTTAAAGCCCAAGAAGATTCAATTTTAAGCAATTGATTATTTGATTGTAAAAATTCCACGAATTTAGGTATAACACCAGTATCAATGATTTGTTGTATTGGTGGAACACGTTCTTCAGCCAATAATTTTCTAAATTTTCTCATGGAAATCAATTGTTTCTCAACATGATTTGAATAAATTCCTTGAACAATTTCGGAAAGATTTTCAATTTTTAAATTTCTAACAATTAATTTTGGTTCATTTGAGAAAGATTTTTCTTTTAAAGGTGATAAATTTCGATGTTTTGATATTATTTCTTCACGTAATTGACGTCTAATTTCAACATTTTGTCTTTGACGATTTTGAAATAATTGATCAACGTCAAATAATCGATTGGTTTTAAATGATTTTCTTCTTTGTACTTGCATTATTTGAGGAAAAAAAAGTTAAAATAATAATAAAAATAATAATAAAAACCAATAAAAATAATTAAAATAACAAGAATAAATAATAATGATGAACAATAATACAAATCCGGGTCACGTGAATGGATTGTAATAGAATGTATTCGGCAATAAAGTCTTGGCTTTATTATTTTGTACAACAAGAAAAAAATGGATTTTTTAAAGAAGGTTAAAAAAGAAAAGGTATGCCAAAAATAAAAATCACGAACTTTTTTTTTTTAATTAATAAAAATAAAAATAAACAAAAAGGATTGATTTACAAACTTTTTTTTGATTTATTAATTTTTAAAAACTATTTGTATCAAACACAATCTACAACATTACGTATTACACAAAAAAATTTATTTACTGATACACTTGATTTGTTATATTTATTTCAATTGATTGGGTCGGAGAAACTGGTATTTATATACAAAAAAGTGAATACTGCGGCAAATGGACAAATTAGTTCCATTAATTCCGGCTAATGGGAATTTAATTTCCGAAATACGATAACTGATTATATAATTATTTGGGTACAAAAAAAATTAACAAAATTTTCTATTAATTAAAAATTATTAACAAACAATAAAAGTTTCTCGATATTATTTGGGAATAATTGTTAACGGAGAGAAAAAAGAATATTTATTTTTTAAAAAAAAAGAAAGAAATTGTCTCACTTTTTAAAGGATTTAGAAGAAATTGTATGAAAGGTTCATATTATTGTTTCTAATATTTTACGAGCTCATTTATCGGTTTTTTTTATTTCTATTTCTATTAAAATCCATCCATACATTATACATATATACATATATATACATATTTCTCCTTGTACTACAATAGATAAAATAGATATTCTTTGTAGATTACATTTATCCTAAAAAAGTGTCATTTTGAGGTGATAAAAAAAAGGGTTTCTAACATTATTTATGGTAAACCATTAAAAATTTGGCGTTTATTTAAAAGTCGTTGTTTCAAAGAAAATTTTGATCAAAGTAATTTTTTTTTCCGTCAAATCTCGCTTTATTAATAAATTAATGGTTACATGCATCAAATGAATTTCGTGTGTTTCAAAAAAGATTGGTAAAAGATAATTATCATATTCATGAATCAATTGAATCATGATCCCCTTTCCATTAAATAAACCCTAAATTGCCTTTCAATTAAGATAATCAATCATTGTTTATCAATCTATATCTAATTATAGTGATGCATGAATACCATTCAACTTTATGAATTTGGGTAAATTGAGACCAATTAGTAAGAAATATTTCCTTCTTTTATTAAGCGTAAAAAATAATGATTTCTAATATTGTATCAAATGAGTCAATTCTTTGAATGCGTATTGGATACTGCGCCGTAAGACGCGTTTCGACACAGCATCTTTTTAAATTGTTCTATTAAAAGAAAAGAAGAATATACGATTGTACGAAATTATGATATGAATACAATTTATACACAAAAAGTATGATTATCAGTCACAAAAGTTTCAAGTTACAAAAAAAACTCATCATCCGATGTTAATAATCAAACTTTAAAATTACTGTATTCTAAATTTGTTAATTTAAAAGAAATGGAAAATTTTTTGTAAAATGTTTCCATTTACACAACCGTTTACAAGGGGCTTTCTTTAAATGGGTTTATAATATATAACCATTCAAATTTAAGGGGTTATGCGAATAGAATATCTCAACTAAACTTTCGTTGCTTATTGGTGATTAAAAAAAAAAGTTTATAGAAGTTTAAAAAGTTTATTTTCAATATCGACATATCAAAGTGGTGTGATTTTTTGCGTGCATCAAATTAGAATTACTTCCGCTGCTTTAGCCACAAGATACTCTCTTTCCTTGATACGAGTAACCAACTGCTAAAAGAAAATAATGTGTATATAGAATCCTTGAATGAATAATAATAATGTTTTAAATTTTAAATTAAAGTTTCGTTATTAACAAGATTTTTAAGTTTTTTTTTGGTAGTACAAAGTAAAATAATTTTTGGGCCAATGGATCATTTTGATTAGTATATCTCTCAGTATCTGCAAGTTCACTGCATTAATCATCGCACTTCAATTAACTTTAGAACTTATTTATATTGTGCATTAGCGTGACGAATATATTCAATGAAGTTTGGCACTTTAAATTTTTTTTTTTTTACGAGAAATGTAACATCATGTAATAATATTATTCCTCTTAATTTTTTTTTTTTTATTTATTTATTTATTATTTTTTTATTTTTTATTTTTAATTAAATCATATATTATTTACATTTCTTACGTAACCAAAATTATTTGGTTTTGCAAATTTTGTCTACTTAAAAAAAAAAAAAAAAAAAAGAAAAGATTTTTAAAATACTTTTTAAATTTTGTTATTTGTATTAGTTCCTGTATTTATAAAGAGCTATAGATACATTAATAAAATAATCTTTTTTTTTCTTTTCAGATTTAAACAATAGCTACTACATATGAAGAAAGAAAAATTAAGAACGATTTTTCTTAAATTTTAAATCAAAAAAAAAGAAAAAAAAAAAAAAATTATCGAGAATAAAAAAGAAATGAGAA